>JAQGAA010003591.1:0-10664 GCA_034696425.1 Isotoma viridis
TATAGCTCCGGACTCCCTCCTGAAAAGCAAGCACAACTTCTCCCAAAGCCAAAAGCAATCCCTGCTCAAAATACCAACAATTTCAGTACAGAAATGTATGGTGAAGATGGTCCAGTAGAGCCACCGCCACCAATGATGGAGTTTGAAGATGCCGATGCTGTTGCAGATTACGCAAAATGGCAAGGCTATCAAGAAGAACTTATAACAAAGTTTCCTGGAGTCACTGAAGAAGAAGAATTAGAAATTCCTCCAGAGGCCGATGGTACTGGGGTTAATCGAAGGGCTTTTTATGTTTGCAACAAACTTGGCTCAGAATGGACTCTACTTCCGATTGTTACTCCCAAACAAATAAGTAGTTCTCGAATTATTCGATGGTGCCTTACTGGAGATCTGAACGCTAAACTTAGAACTTTTCCAGCTTTTCCTGGTAAAGAGGGCCATTACTTGAAAGCTTTGCTTGCTAGGGCATCGTGTGGTTCTCTTGTTTCCCCCAAGGGATTTTATAAGGCTACTAAATTCGCTGGGGAGTATGACGGTGAAGATGACGAAGACGTTGAAGAAGAGGAAGAAGAATCCACTTGTAGGTTTTTTATGATAAACCATCTCCGAGAGAAAGTAAATTATAATTCATCGATGATTTTAAATTAATTAATTAAATCTTTAGCCGGTGGTGACGACAAAGTATATCCAAGTAAAAAGTATACAGCTAGAATGGCTTCCCTGTGTGACCCCAAACTAGATTTTTGGGTGCATCATGCAGGATACATTTTACCTCAAGGACGTTTCAGTTGGTGGAATCCTGTCAACAAGAAATCAAGCCTCAAGAAAGTGAATGAAGAAACTTCAGATGAAGAATCTGATGAAGAAGACGAGTTCGAAGGTAGATTATTTTTAGTTTCATAATTAAATATTTAGGAGTTCGAAATATTTATAAAAGATTTCATTACAGGTGAAGGTCAAGAGCTTCCTGGGGGGGTAGTAAGAGAAGTCGGACCACCAAAGTTCTCTCCAGTTTCTAATGACAAAGCTGCTGATGGAAGAAACCCTTTTACATTACAAACCTCCTCTTCAGTATTTACAGAATTTCAAGTCGCATCACTTAAATCCAATACTTGGCCTGGATCTGCTGTTATTTGTACAGTAAAGTATGTTGACCTAAATTAAAAATTAGTTTCATTATAATCACGAATTCTGTAAGTATAATTAATATATGCTTTAACTTCTTCCAGAGGAAAAGTAGACAATATTTACTTAGGTGACGGGCTGAAATTTGCTGATCATACATATGCACCTCCAATGCCAGATCCAGCATGTGCTGAGTATCGAATAGGACCTGAGATAGAAGAATTCCCAGATCCAAGTGTTGAAGAAGAACAGAAGTGGCTCAACAGACTTGAGGTTAGCATTTTCATCCAATTCTTGATAACTATTCTTATTGAAAATGGGAATCCTTTTTCATTACTTTTATGCATTTTTAGCTTAACGAAATCGCAGACATTGAACCAAAATTTGTGGACAATGAAGATGAAATGGCTGATGAAGATAGAGGAGAAGCGTCTGATGAAGATTATTAACAGTAAAAATATTTCAAAAAGCTATGGAAGGACAACAATGTCGGAACTTAAAGAAAATATATCATTCATAGAAATTATTTAAGGATTGACAATGAATTGATTTCAATAAAATAATTCTTTTCACAATATAGTAAAATAAAACAAGCTTGGGTTTAGACTGTAACGGAATCATATTTGTCTCCAATTTAGTGAAACACGATGCACGATACGTTACGCAGCAAGTTATGCAAATGCTGCTAGATATTTAAGTTAATGAGCAAGTTTTTTCAAGGCTTTAAAATCATTTTAATCCTAAGATTAACTTTATATAACATTTATCACGATAAGTGATTACAATCCCAGTGTTTTAACAATTTAAACCATAAAACTGATTTTAAAACGTGTAGTAGATAAATGTAATATATGTTTAAGTGAATTCGTGCTCTACACTTGTATAGTTTTATCGCTTTGATTTGAATACCATAGACATAACAATCGTAATAAAATCTAATGTGTACAGAACAGAGATATGGATTTAGTACACAATTCTTACCTGAATGTTTGATACGAACAAAGATAAAGAGAATAAAAGAAATTATCTTTACAGGTTATACTTAATAAAATGCTTTAAATGACTTTCACTTGGTAATTTATGCAAATGTTTTAGTCTTAAGTAGAAACACGTGTAAAATAAACACGTTTAAACATTCCTTCTATACAGAAGTTTAGTATTCGATTATGAATTACTTCGCATTTTGCTATGCATTTAAAGGGATATTTGTTGCATCATCCGAACGGTAGGGTCATAATTATCTCGGTATTTTCGCCGTGAAACTGATGATGCTGGTTTGTTAAATGATACTAAACTGACAAGAACCATGTGCACACTTTCTAAAACTTTCTCCACTTGACTCCAACTTGCCGATTCAGCGTCTGTTATGTAGAAATAGAAGAACACACTCTTTAATGACTGACAATATCAGTAAAAATATTTAATAGTGATAGTATTGAACAAACTTACTACCGATCCCGTTACACTCGACATTATCTAGCACTTGGAAATGTGGATAAATCGACAACAGAAAATTCTGGTCTGCTTCATCAAGTCGCTGTACGCTGACAAGAAACTCTTTCAACAGATCCGAAAAAGTCTGCGGTGCTTGGAGTTTATCTGAAATAAAAAATGATTTATACGCAATTCAATACAATTTACTAACTGAACAGACTGAACTGGTTATAAAATTTCATTGGAATTCATTACAACTAACCGATAACACTCTGCATAAGTGGTTTATGGGATGTATCTCCATAAAGTAAACTGCTCCACTGTTCAGGAGTAAATCTTATTCCAGCTTCCAAACCGATTTTCATTATCTGGGTATCATGCTCTCGTCTTAGAGCTTCATAATTCCGATACTCCGGTCTTAAAGTCATCAATGAAGAGTTTCCTGGTCTTTTGCTTACGTCAAAAGTTGAGGCACGATACAACAACTGGACAATATGGCCCACAGATGTCTTTGACGCCTTTGAAACCCAAAAAGAAATTCGCAAAGTACAAAACGTATTGAACCCCAATTACAATTGAATAGTCACCTGGGGAAATTGAGGAGCCAGCCTTTGGACAACAAACATAACAAGCACTTTCCTGCTCAAAGCAGATCCATCCTCCAACGCTAGAAGAACTAGCTTCAACGCTTCTTCTTGCATCGCAGGGCCCATGAATTGACATGCTGCAAAAGACAATATGCAAATTATTTTTTTACAGTAAAAATAGTACGTCCTATTTAAATATTGTACTCAACATATGCAATTAACAAATAAAGTATTCACTATTCTCAAAGCTACGGTACTAACGGTACCCTTTCCTTTTTCATACCTCTGGCCCTGATCGCTGCCCACAATTGTTGCTGTGCATGATAATGGCTAAGATGACTACAAGATGAAGTAAGTTCAACAAGAGTTCTTTCCCCTATCGCCCGAGCAGATTTTAACATACGCTGTTGTCCAGTTGGATTAACTGATGTAAGAAGAGTTAATATCTGTGATGTAGTTACAGAAAATATATGATGAAATCACATGTACTTTTCAATGCTAAAGTTAAATGGCAAAATTATTTAATTTTTATATTCCACACCTTCCTGTGAATCGCTCTCGAAACAACATGCGATTTAATCAAAGCTGCGATTTCCACTAAGCGCCAAATAGATGCGATACAGTCTAAAAATAAAATAATAAAACCCCCTCTTAACCAACTTCTTTTGATCCTCATACAAATAAAATATAATTTATTCCTTGAAATAAGCCAAACACACCCACCAGGATTAATTTTTAATCTTCCAGTAAGAAACCGGTCCACTGGATGATCCTCCAAGTAAGCCAAAAGTGGTACATTCGGAAACCCTACGCTTAAGTTCAGGCAATCAAGTGATGGTGCAGTGTTAACATTTCCATCACAGCTTCCAGGAACAAGAAGACGAACGCAATTGAGACAGAGGGTATGGCCACATTTCAGGCCTACGGGAACTTTGACTGAAGAGTCAAATTTAGCAAGGCATACTGGACACTGTGAATACCGAACTGTCTCACATGCGGTATTTACAGTAGATGGACAACTACACGCCAATTGTTGAACACCGCTCCCACTCCCACCACTAGTCTTCCTTGAAGGTTTCTTCTCTACAGTTGCTCCTTCTCCAACTAATGCTTCAACTTGTCTTTCTAGAGTTACTTCAGTTTCAGAAAAAGTTATTAGACTGACATGGATCATCGTCATCATCAGACGTTAACAAATTCGTCCCTGGAAGATTAGCTCCAGCTCCGACTGCATCTGCCATTCCTTCTCCTTCGAATGTTAAGCCTTTCAGGTCATTTACCAGCTCAATTATTCTCCTTTCAATATTCAATAAAACACCTGGAACAAAAAGAATGTTAATGGTTTAAGAGATGTGACCATGTGACCAGTTTGATTTTTAACTTAACTTAATCTGTCCAACGACAAACTAGCCAACTCACCTACTCGTCGTCACCCAGACTCCAGAAGATAAAGTTGAAAGATGTCCTACTAAATACCTAAATTCTAATTTACTAATCTCAAACTAATCTCTAATAAAAATTCTAAAAGGTCACAGGTCAAATATCATCCTTGGTCAATGGGGGTGGTAAAAACTTACACTAATAACCTAAACATAAATTGAATGACATTATATGAACCAGGATGTTGTCGTATCGTGTGAGTGATGTCATTTCTCCGACGAAAAAGATCCACTCTATTTAGGTTCTGTCCTTAAATTTATCCCGCAACAAACACCCTCATTTTATATTGCGAAACACTAGGTGTAGCAAAACTAATACAATACAAAACTCATCCTCCTTACTATTATTTCATAATTTCACTTTCATGATCTTTTGTAAGGACTTATATGAAATTTAATGATGAAATTCGACCTAAACTTAATTAGCAATCAAGGCGAGGTACAACTCCTACTCATTACCGTAATAACCTAATTAAGCCCCCCATGAATTCGCTCTGCTCCTAAAGTAACACTGACTTTTTTACATGTCTAGTAGCAATCCCTATCTTCCATTCCATGGCCAATTCCTAATTATGAATGAGGTTGCATTTTAAATAGGGGTTCACATTACGGGGGGAAGGGTTCTAAACCAGAAAATACGGTAATTTCCTTATGCATGCATCTTTCTTGGTTAGCATCATTAGTGAATAAACTGTACCTATACAGTTTTGCAAATATGAATGACATAAATATATTCCAAATTATAAGTTTTCATAAAAACACGTTTTCTATGAAATATTTAATGAAATCAAACTGAAAAGTTAAAAAAATGAAACTAATATTCGGAAGCTCGAAGACTAAAATCTAAACTCATTCAGTTATACACAGTCAAATTCTGCTTGAGTTCATGGCTTGCATCCGAATGACATTCGGCCTGCCACAGAATACATTTACATTCTAGTCCAAGTGACAATAATTAAAGACAAATGCAGTTTTTAGATAATAAAATAGACCAATTTATTCAAGATAGCTCTATACACATACCTTACTTTATAGCTTGTATTTATTTATAGCTTTTGATCTGGCACTGGCACTCATAATCATAATTTGGATTGAAATGCAAAAGGTTATTAGATTTGATAAATTAATTCAAATTAAAGAATTTACGATTCTTAGAAAATTACTTTCATTATACATTCATTTTTAAATGTCGCTTAATAAGAATAGCAAAAAACAATTGAAGAGAAACCTTTTACTGGAAGCTATAAAGTTACCGACCAATAATTTAATCATAAATAGGTTTAAACTCTTTAAACTACAATAACTACACTTTTCTTTAAGTTATCCAGTTTCGAATGCTGGATATAAAAAGTTAAAACTGCTTTCATACAATGTCAAAATAAGTTTTACATTGTATTATAATGATTTTTTTGTCTCCTTTTATCTTAAAAGTTGAGTAATTGCAATGCTGTCAACTATCCTACTGGTTGCTGATTTCTCATTTCATAAAATCATATCTCCTAAAAAGTATGATTGAGATACTAAAAATAAAAAAATAATCTACTCTAAAAAAAGAAGAATAATGCTCCTTATCGCAGTAAAATCTCATTGTAAGTTCCATCCAATCTCTAATTCAAATATTAATGAATTTACTTGTCAAAAAAATTAATAAGCTACTATTAAAAGCTAATATTTCAGATGATTACATAATATGATTTTCGGAGGCAGTTTTCTAGAACAGCGTTTAAAAAGTTTCTACAGGATTCCTTCTTTAAGTAACGTTTGTTTATCTTCCAGTATTTTTTTATTTTTACATTAATTTAACAATGCATGAATAAGTTACTATTTTAAAATACAAAACCAAAGTACAATTCGCAAATATATTATTAGATGATGATGATTGTTATCGATGATTTGTCAACAGTGTCATTCAATACATTTTGACTTTGTCATGCTCCTTAGAGTGACTTGACTTAAATAATTCATACAAATTAGCATCTGTCTCAGATCAACTGATCGTATCACCTTTTTGGAATTTTTCCAGGGACTGAAGGTCATTCCTGCCTTGTAACAAAAATGATGTGAACAAAATTGACGGATCACGTCACTTATATTTTTATCTAGAAGATATTTCTGCCGAGAATGATGAATTTTCTACTAAATCTAATAGCGTTTATGGGCTGAATTGGAAATCAGTGAGGATTTGCATATTTTCAAACTTTCTGACAATGAAAAAGCGTTTACTATAATATTGTTATATAGTTATTACTTGTTAAAAAATGGTATCTTTCAATCTCTAGTCAATAATATCATGAATATGAAAAAACAAATCAGCAATTTACATTTGTTCAACATTAGGAAACTATAATTAGGTAAACTAATGAAAACTATAATTATTATAAAACTGTCTGATAAAATTAAAATCGAATTAGTGTGGTTTCAACCAAAAACAAAATATTTTAAATGCAACATAATTTTCCTAGACATGATGTGAATTTCAATTAAACTGCAATTAAAACTAGCATGCATATTATACTCCAGTACCACAACCACAACACCACGGGAATTTCAAGAAATTGGAATAATTGTTACATACATATTACAAAAGCTTTAAAACTGATATGATAATAATAACATAAAGTTACTTAAATTTAAAATGCATCCATTTCCATCGACTCAAATTAACCTTAACATCAGACTAAAAACAAAAAAAATTCTCAAGGAAAACTTCTCCAAACAGGTTCAACCTATTAATCACGAGAAATGTTGATCAATTAAAATTGCAACATCTTGGTATTGGTAAATGTTTCTTGAACGGATCTATATCTCAATTTCCAAATTGCAACAGAGAACTATAATAAAAGTTCTCAAGATAATGAAAAACGTTAAATCCTAATACTTTTTTAGTATCATCCCCGACATTGGAGGTCTTTTAACATTTTCCTTAGTATGAGTATGAGTATGACTAACTATTTCGCATATTTACTATACATAGGAAATTGCATTTGCTTGAACTCTTAATTACAGCATTAGATTTTTTATTTCTAGCATTTTCATCCCACGAAATGAATCCTAATACGAGCAATAAAATCATTATAAACAGTCGAACAATATGCACAATTTGTCCTACGATGAATCTTTCTGAAAAAAATGAGGATTTTCTGCCTTTTTAGCTCGTTTCTTATAATTTTATTAATACAGCAAATTAGAAAACAATTTGCGTTAAAACAATAATTATATTAAACATGCTCCAAAAACAAAAACGTGTTCTAATACAATGGCCTTGAAACCTAAAATTTGTTTTAATACGTCAAGTTTAAGCATATAATTAATGCCCCCACACATGTTTGATTTATAAAAAAATTACTATGCACTAAACTTAATTTAATCTCCAATCTCCATCATAAACCACAAGCCAATATAAATTACAGTAAAAACTATCCCTATTGACTATTCTAGAATGCACAAATTAATCTAATCCCATACCTCAGATCAGACCTCAACTAATTTAAAGTGCGTATGAAAATACTGGTTCCAAAATAATCTAAATACTATGAAGGCAAGCCACAATTAATAAAATCAAGTTCAGAGTCCAGTACTACCTACTCAATACTCAAATGCTTAATCCCATAAAATAAACTCGTCACGCCTAATCTTCAATTTTTTAATTTCATTTCAGCAGCTTGTCGATGATGCGATATAGCATTGTAAAAGTAGTCGCAACTCGCAAGCAACATGTATTTTGCTGACACACATGAAAACAAGTAATCTTATTGTGTTCTATGATTTTGACTATTGTTACTTTTGCTACCCTAATATTATGAGAGAAAAACAACACTGCTTTTGATTTCATGTCATGTCATCAACATCATCATCATCATTATGATTATATTTTTATTTTTATATCCTTTTTTCTCATATTACACTCAAAGCCTGGTAATATTCATTCATCTCACATAAACTTTCAATACACACTTCATCATACAAACGCTTGCATCACATGTATGGAAATAATTCATGAAAAGAGCTACACACTATACATGTAACTCGTAAAAGATCCTAGCAAAAATTACCTTATACAATATTATTCCAATTTTCATACACTTGCTAACCAAAGCTATATAATATTATTAAATTTAGTCATAAATTTTTTGCCCATCATATTTGGGGACGAAGGGGATGGCTAAAAAAACAACGAAAAGATTATATATAATGAAGTAGTAGCATTATGAGAGAATAATCAACTAGGCATTCTGAATCGTTAAATAATGACGTTAGGAATTGACTGATATGCATAAACATAAACTCATTACCGATTATACAATACTACTACTGTGAAACACCTTAACTAATCTTTAATGTTTAATAGAAGCTATTCATAAAAATGTGCTTAGTTAATCACATTCATACTTGAGTTAGTTCATCTCTCTGTACATTATACAAAATCATAAAATCATCATCGATGGTGGCATGTCTATTCTTTACTTATTAGTCTTTCTAAGCATCATTAAGAATGAAACGCATTCACAAACCGGCTAACTTCAGCTTAAGATTAGATTAGTTTAGTATATTTATTATTAACTCATCTCTTCTCCAGAGTTAAAAACACTTTGAATTCGATTAATAGCCGGTATACCACTAACTTTTACTTGTTATACCATAAAATTATTTAGAATAACAGGTTTTTAATAATTAACTTCGTGTGTTTTGCAAACCCAAGTAATACATAAATCAGTCAGGAATAACCACACACATATCTAAAATGTTGTATGAAATATCATTTTTTCAAACTCATTAACTTATCCAAGTATGGATCGTTGCTCAGCTAACTTTAGTAAAAGACGAAAGAAATCCCATATTATTAAATCTGACTCACATACTGACTATCTCCAACTGTTTTAGCTTTAAGGGCTGATAGTAGGCACATATATTATCATCGGAATAAACAACTCTTTCATTCATTTTGGAATATTTAATGAAAATGTGCTAATTTGTACACACTGTAAAAAAAGCTTCATACTGGAAAGAAACATATTATTTGCACATATGTACTTTGACGTATGAACATTTGGACTACTTCTTGTTTTACTGCAATTTCGACACATAGTCTTCATTCATGTATCCTATAGGTAAACTCTGATATCATTGGCATAGTCTTATCAACAACATTCTTATAAGAACTGAAGAAACACCAATGCAATTAGTTGAGATAAACTTTGTATTTTTACTGACTTGTGTAATGAACACCAGACATAATAGTTCTGTCAGTCTTTCGGGTCTTCTCTTGTGGTCTGTCTATCTTCGAGGTTTTTAAACCTTTCAGACAAGAGGATATTTGTCTACTAGGATATCGAAGTGTTCTATTTTCGAGCGAAAGGATACTGCAACACTATATTATATTCTGGCTCGGTTTCAAAATTAAAAGGTTTACTATATCTTGTATGCAGGTGTAGCCCTAATAGCATTATCACATTAAACACAATAGAGTTAGCAGATTCTTGGAATTCATTAATCATTTTGTTCTGATAGGGCATAGGAATGTAAACGTGCCAAACAAATATTATTCCTCCTAATTCCTTTTGTAAATGTTTATGTAAACTATAGTTAGGGTTAAGTGTGACAAAGTTTATCTTTCAAAATGTGTCAAATTTATTGTATGAAAAGTTTTGTGGGGTTACTACTACTGGTTGCATTTCATGCATCGGATATTGTGCCTTTAGTCGCTTCAGAGGAGTTAAAATTGACCATTCTTCATACAAATGATGTTCATTCAAGATTTCTTCAAACGAATAAATTTGGAAGTTCTTGTTCTGAAGAGGATGAAAGTATGAACCAGTGTTATGGAGGCTTCGCAAGATTGCATTATAAAGTTAGTTTTATGTTTTGAAATTATGTATGAAGACATTCTGTCAAAATTTCGAAATTAAAAAAAAAAAACATGAATTTTACAAAGTTAAACTCTTTAATTTTTTACGTCTGAAATATAGGCCCGTGAAATTCGAGCTTCTCATAAAAATGTGCTATATTTGTCCGGTGGGGACTATTACCAAGGAACTGTTTGGTATACATTGTACAAATGGGAAGTAGTATCCAAATTTGT
>JAQGAA010003592.1:0-10663 GCA_034696425.1 Isotoma viridis
AAATATCGGTTATATTATTGACTTTTTATCTGCATCCGTTAGTTGTTAATCAATGCAGTTCTTTACTTCAAAGAATTTGTTTACAAAGCATTTTGCGAAATGTTATTTTAATATAAAGCCAATGTACAATTTGTTCTTCAAATGATTTGCGCATTTTTGAATAATGAATTCGCAGCACCCTAAGCAAATTGGCGTTGAGTCTGGAAGTTAAAACTGAAATTCTGAAAGTGTATAATAAAATTATTTTAATCCAGATGTATGCTTAAATATTGTCATATTGTTTCAACTCCTTGCAGTGCAGACATTGAACTAATTTAGCCGTATTCTAGTGATAAAAACGGAAGAGATTTGTTCCACTTTGTGTCTGCTCATTGTTAGCTTTTCACAAGCTAATTCAGATCTAAAACGTCCCTAGAATGCTACGTCTAGTCTTCCAATTTGGATTATCTTTTTTTAAACTAAACCGTCAAAGTTGACTGTTGTCGACAGACGAAAACTGGTATATAGTGAAGTTATGAATTAGGCGGCTTTAAAAGAGTCAGAATGCAGATTTTACTATAAATTTTCGTTCCTTCTTAATTTAGAATTATTTACTTGAATGTCGTTTAGGTCGAAAACCACTTCCCAAGATAAGACTACTGGCTTATTTCTGGTCTTTGAAAGAATGGTAGCGGTGGAGAATGAATAACTTGTCCTAATGAGTCCGGACTTGCGGACCCATTGGTTTTGCCCCAGTCAAGAAAAAAATATCTTAAATGTTTAGATTACAATAATTAATTGTGGTATTTATATTTCTCCTCGAAATTTTGAGCAAGGATTACAACCAAATAAAATATAAAATGTATACGAATTTGGATTTAAGTTTATTAACTTACATACATTCATATAATAATCCTAAATCAGTTTGTCTCTATTTTACAACTATTTCATGGAAATTGGAAATTTTTTTAACAAATAAATAGTTTGCAGCAATTAAATTTGTGTAATGTATTTACCTAAAGAGAGGTAAAAGATAATTATACAATTACTGGTCCTTGATTAGTGATGTTGCATGTTGATTGATATTCGTTTGTCTCTTCGTCAGTCACAAGTCCGTTGCTGATAAGCTGTCTCATAGAGTCAGCTTCGTGCCTTCGTCATCCGTAGTTGTCTTCTCTGTTCATTTGATCTTTACTGGTATGTCGGATCTAGTTACTGTTGAACGTACTTTACGTTTACGAACGTATGATGTGTTTTTGAATAATAACTTGGTGTTGAAATTTGGGGTATGGGTGCGGGGACCCGTTGCTACGACTAGGTTTTCTTCTGATTTGATTGATCAAGTTAATGATTCCATTTATTCAAAGATTACTCGTTTGTATATCATCGCACTTCCTGCATAAATATTATACATAGTAATTGTATTAACCTTTACCTAAATAATAGTCGCAATAGTCATAATTCATAGGTTGTTATATCCGCAATAGGTAATACCGTCGTTGAGTGGCACGGAATAGGCCACCTATATTGCGTTCTTTCGGATAAAATCGTTTGCGTATCTTTGAGTTTAGAAGCATATTAGATCATTTCAGCAGTTAAAGGTCTAGCTTTTCAGTCCAATGTTTGACCCTAGTTTGTTCAATCGCACTCCTAAATACATTTCTACTGCAGCTCCGGTTATTTGTTTGTCAAATTCAGCCAGTGGTTGATGAGCAAACTGTGTGTCAGCGGCTGCCACTAATTGAATTTCAAAGTCTCGCTTTAGAGAAAGCACATCATTCACCCCTCCATGCACTACTTTAGCAATATCGCCGTCTTGCAATATCGGACCCAGCATGGTTTTGATCAATTTGAAATAAGTGTATGGGCAAGTCTTAGACGAAGCAGCTGAGCTTGTAGCTGGTGCTAATTGAAAGTTAAAAGGAGTCTGCTTAATTGCGATCTCAGTGGAAAGGTATAGCGTTTTAGCATCGCTACGGATTGTGTTCCACTCGTCGTCGCTTTCATCGATATTATTAATCGCTTCTGCAATGGATCCTGGAAGATATGAGGGCGTACGCAGGGTTGCTGTTCCAATGCGAAGATTATTTAACTCGTGGTAAAGGTTTACTCGACCCCAAGTTGTTCCCGAGTATTGCATTGCGATAGTGTAATAATTAAACTTATCAAATGGATTTATGAAATTTTCGTAATCGAGTAACGTTTACGAAAAAGATGATAAATGAATCTTAGGATTATGAATTTTTTTGCGTGTATTTTTCTTTAGCGAGTGGCTATAGATAGATTTAAGAATGGGAGAGACTACGCATACCTTATAGTTTGTAGGAGTGGAGTGGAAAGGAACTACGCTGGGGGGGTTGGTCTTTTTGAGAGTGAATGAAAAAGTGACTGTAATCATTTACTTTCATGCCTGATCGGAGTTAATAGAATTCACTTGCATGCAAATTTGTATATAAACAATTTGCCTAAAGGTCAGTTTACGCGTGTCAGGAATAAAAGATACTTACACCCAATTACCTTGAAAAATAGCTTGTTAAAACTTTCCACATGTATCACATTTCTTTTGCATACTAAAGTTACTGATTATTAACGAAAGTCTCACCTATAAATAATCAATTAATTTATAAAATCTGACCTAATTCTCAACTTAAAATCAATCTTTTAAAAGAAATTTGGTATTTTATAATAATATAAGGAAGCGAAACAGCGAAAGTTGTTTCCTCTGGAAATAATATTCTTCTAATGAACTCATATTTTATAGTTTTTTTTCATTTACAAATAAAAACCAGACTATCTTATTGCATTTCTCCACGTACTTTAAAGATACTTTGATAAATATAAATTTGACCTTAGTCTTTTAGTCTATAATTTTTTTTGATTAATAGCTAAAACACCGTTTTTATTTGCAATTTTTAATTAGTTAATTACAATCTAATTTATTACAATCGCAAGTCCGTAAATTATTAACATAAATTATTTATGAAAATAAAACCCTTTTAAATGTTTGAATTGATAGCATAATAAAAACATGTTTATAATATGTAATCAAAATGTGCTATGTTATGTTAGTTTGTGAAATAAGTTAGCGTTTATTGTAAACACGCTTTAATATCAAACCTTTGTGGGTTAAAATGTGTTAAACTTTATGTATTTTTTTGTATTTGATGTTTGTTTTGTTTTTATGTAGTGTTTTTGACTTTTTTTAACCTTGTAAATAATACAGAATAAGAGATTACATTATAAATGCCTTCATGATGATATTTTACTTTTGTTAGCTAGATTAAGTTTACATTTACTAACGGAAACCAATTTCAGGCAAAAGGAAATATGGACATTTTACAAAATGAGGTGATATTTCTTTTTAAGTTTATAAAGTTTTTGGAAATAAGTTTAAAAACATTTGTGTACGATTTAATTAGGTTAAAAATCTGATAAAGATCAAAAGTATTATTTTTTATTATAAAAGACAGGAAATAATGAATCATTTATAAGTATAATATATAAATTGTAAATTAAAATTGGCTATTTTATTTATTTATTTTGGATAGTTCATGTTTCATTTAAAATTTAAAAATTAAAATATTTAACAAAACTTAATAAATATTTTTAAATATGTGTTATGTTTTTACTGTTGGACAGATTTAAAGTTTTTTCTCATATTTTTGGATAAATTATAACAAAATGAAGTTTAATAACGTGGATTTGTAGGAACGTTTGAATACTTTGTGTTTCGATATCCGTCCGTCTCATTATCATCACGTATTCTTCTCCAGTAGATGAATGTTAAGCACACAAGGATTATCTGAAATTAAATAGGAATAAAAAATCGTCATTATGTTGCATAAGCTTTTTACAATGGGTGGAAAATGTAGTAGTGCCATAAACCCAATGTCATGCCTGGGAGACCACCACCGGTCCTTTTCACCAAATCCCATAAAAATCTTACTCTAATTCTGTTAAAATGATAACTATGTTTACCTGAATAGCTCCAATGAACAAAGCGATGCCTGAAACCCAACCTGTTCTCTTTTCAATAAACTTTGCAAATCGTCTGACACATCCGTCTTGGTAAACATTTCCGGTTATTTTATCCCTGCAAGAGTCTGGGATTGGAAGTCTTCCTCGGTTGTAATCTTGGTAATTGTAGGAACCACAACATCCAACCTTTTTTAATAATATGGACAATATTAATTTAAAAAAACCTTTTTAGTTATAAAATTTTAACCAAAAATTTCCAGTCATTCATAAATCATTTATTTATTTCAGTTTGTTTTTTGAATTAGAATAAAATTTCAAAAAAAAAGTTTCCCAAAGTAATTTATGAACATCTCGGAAATAAAATAAAATATAAAAATGATAAAAAAAGAGTTACATTTTCCTGAATCGTGGTAAGCAGATCAAGGGCCCTGTCATTGTAATTCGAGTCGAGAATCAATTTGTTAAATCTGCGATCTAACCAAGGACCAAGTTTCGAATTCTGTGTCCCTTGAATAATTATGTAAATCCCTCCTGCCAGTTCCAGAATCAAAGCAAGTAGGACCAGTACCGCGGACTAGTTATTTAAAATATTAAAAAACATCTCTTTTAAAACAAAAGCTTCCCTTTCAATTTTTTAATCTAAAATTAAAAATTTTCAAGAATTAAAAGCTGATTTTTTTGGGGAATACGTCCCAACCCTTTGAATTGCCACCACCACCACCGCTACTACTCTGCCACTTGACCACACACATCACAGGAAAAGGTGACTCATTTAGTGATCATTTCAGAAGAATTTAACGTTATTGGTCTAATTATTCTCCCAAAGGGTTGAGACTTACCCGGTAGTCAAGAAAAATTAGAAATTGATCAGAAAGTTCGTTGTTTCTGTTTAAAAGTGAATGGATTTTCATTTTCAAGTCCTCCATGTCATAAGAGACTAGGGTGTAATTCCCGAGTAGAATTGTTGAACCCATTATTACCATTACGAGAGTAAGGGAACTCAGGGTGAGACTCTAGGCTCGTTTTTTGGGTTACAGAATTCATGTTTTTTTGTTAATTAAATGTTTACATACGGGGTAAGTGATTGTTGTATTAAAAGTTACTTGGAGTAAAGGGTTTACTGTGTGAAATGAACTTACAGTAGCCAAAAGACAAGCATTAGCTGTGAGGGATCCAGTGCAACCACAAATAGATATGAAAATGATGATTGCACCAGCAGCCATAAGGATGTACAAGCCAGTCCAGTATTGATACATTTCCAAGTCATTTACCCAATTCTTTACTTCTCCTTCTAGTCGGAACCATACTGACAGGGTGAAGATTAATGCTCCAAGGATCTAATTTGTATGTAATTAGTTTCTTATTTCAGTTTATTAATTAAAATGCATTTAAAACAATGAGAAAAAAGTTATTTCAGTGTTGGCTTAGTGTTTTTTGTTTGTAAAAATCACAAAAATCTCAACAAACCCAACTGGCTAAAGCTTTTTACATTTTTTGGATTGAATTTCTAGCCTCTTAGTGGATTCTATTTTTTTTTACAAGAAATTACAACAAATTTAATTCCAGAAAGAATTGCCTCTACTCACCCCACAAAAGACGTTAAGAATGAGGACAGAGAATGTAATACAATGATCAGTCATCTCTCCCCCACGTCCTTTTCCTGCTCCCATTTTGATAATTTATTTTTTTTAAATCCTTTCTGTGTTTTATTTCTTTAATTATAATTAACTAATTATTTTTCGATTTTAATTAAAACACACACAAACACAGACGGTCAGTATGGATCGAGAAATTAATTCAGTAAACTTTTAACAAGACGAAAATCCGAATTGAGTGAAACCGTATGAAAATACTTATCCAGATTGGTTTTTTCTCTCCTTTGTATGCGTATAAATGAGAGACTGACTAAGTAATAATGATGGCGGTGGGGTGTGATCATTATCCGTTGTTCATTTTCAACCATTTATATTAAATAGGCCAACTGCTTAAACCCAATTCGTAAACAACGGTACGCAAATTTAATTTATTTTTGCAGGGTTTAAGGATAAAAAAAGACAAAAATGCACAGGATTTTGCAAAATTAAATACCCTGAGGGATGTCAAAGGTAAGCAAAGTCATTTAAAAAATTACATTAAAAAAACGTAAAAAATGTTAATTGAATTTCTTTCACAAGATTTATGAAAAAGGATTATTAAATAAAGGTAACGCAAAGTATTACTCAAAAGCAGTGGTTTTTTACCTGTAATTTATTATTACTTGGTAAATATCAGAAAAGATTTTAATGCCTCACTCAACATACACACATACAGAGAATAGAAATTAATGATAAAGTAAATAAGAGAAGAGAGAGATAAGATTAGTTGTAATAAATACGTTGGCTTGAAATAATATCAGAGAAAACATTGATAAGCAAAGTAAACATGGCAAAAATGAGTAACCTCGGTTTCATTACCGGTAACTATACTTTTGCTAATACTCAAGCTGCTTACCTCATCGAATACGAAAGCTCGCTTTAGTTTCATTAACAATATTATTATGTTTTTGTTTGCAGGGTTTGACAAAATTTAGGGCTTTTTTTAAAAATAAAAGAACACGATTTGTATTTAAAATTGGTTGGGGGCAACGGACTAAAATAGTGGTGGAGGTGAAAGACAATAGAACAAATATTTAACAGTCTAATTCCCTTCAGGATTCGTTTTATTTCAAATTTTTAAATTTAATTCTTAAGAAAACCCTGATTGCTAACTTTTTTAAGGATATTCATATTGCAATTTGGAGTTAAATAGGAAAAACGCTCTTTTCAGAGAAGGTAGTTTTAATTATCATTTATTCTTTATCTGTATTCGTAACTTATCTCGTTACAATTTCAATGTAATTGAGGTTACTCATCCATGGGATGATGAATAAACTAAAGAACACCTTTTTCCGTTTATACATCCTTTTATATTATGAGATGACTCAACGACTGGAAAAGTTCGTTGCAGGCAACTCATAAATTACAAATATTTAAAAGAAGGAATTTGGATTCAAATGATTAACAAATGTTTGTATTTTAAAGATTATGTAATCTGTAAAATACAAACTGATTCAATTTGCATGGATTTCTTGCAATTTTTCAGATTATATTATAAAAAGTATTAAAATTTATGTTTTCAAATTTTAAAGTTTTCTAAAACTTACAAAATGAGAAATATGAATAATAATGAAGTTGTTTTTTTATAATGTATTTTTTTGTCAATGTTTAAAATCTAAGGTCTTTCATCATCATTTGCATAATATATGGGGAATTATAATTATGACTTCGTTAGTGATAGTCAAATTAGGTTCTTTTAGTTTTAGAAACCATCTATCTTTTGAATTAATCCTCGAATGGTAAAAATGACTACTAAAAATATAAACACAGGATGGAAGGACATAAAAGTCAAAATTAGAATATTTAAGATATTTAGAATAATTTGAATGTTTTAGATAACCCGTGTCTACTAAAGATGAATGTCTTTGCTGATAATGTCCTAATACTATAACTGATTTCTGTTCTGTTTAATTCTACGTACCAAAAATACTTGAGTTACAACTGTTTACTATTTACTATTTTGAGTTGAAAGAATAAGAAACAAAAAACAAATGGGCGTACAATATATTATTACATAAAAAAAGTGTTTCTTAAGAAGTTAATTTGGAATATTTTTGTTAAAATTTAAAAGACTGAAAGTTGCATGTAATTGAAAGAGATTAAAGTAAACTGTTTTAAGGTCAATGTTTACAGTATAAGGATAAAAAGTAGTTTAAGTTCACATAAGAAGGTTAAAGGTTAAAAAATGAAGGAAACTCATAATGTCACTTATGTGGCTAAAGTTCAAGGGTATCAAATGACTATTCTCATTATTCAAGTCTTCCTTATGGTAAGTTAAGAGAGTTTGTTTTTTTTCAAAGTTTTTTAAATACCAAATTTTATGAAAATGTTTTTGAAATATTTTGGAACATTTTGTAGGAATGGGTTTCAAATTTTTTTAAAAATGTTGGCTTAAAAAGAGTTTATTTAATTTTAGGTGATTGGTGGTTGTGTTTTTGGTTTTGGAGTTGTGACTCGACCTATTCTTCGTATTACTAAACCTGAATTCCAGCTTCATGTATGAAAACGCATTTTTAATTTATGTTTTTTTTCAATTAAATGGAAACTACGGTGTTGTAAAAAAGAGTCTTTATTGCATTGGGTTTTTTCCCAGGTGGAATGGATAACTGATATGATGGTTGCTTCTGGACTAGCCCAACTTGCCACTGCGGGATATGACTGCTTTGCAGCTTGTTGGAAACTCATTTGGCCTATTTATCTTGTAAGTTGTGTGTACTTTTCATACCTAGTGTAAAAAATTAATTAGGATCCCGAGGGGGCAGTTACTGTTTTAAAAACAAACTTATTTTAAATAGGGAATAGGACTGACAGCAATAACAGTGTGTCTTGAAGTAGGAGCAATTGGATTCTGCCTTGAATTACTTCATCAAGCAGATGTGATGGCGAATGAAGATGTTGTACATGCTTGGTATTGGGTCGAATGTCAAAAAACTGCATCTTGTCATGCTGCTATGCTCTCTTATATTTATTCTTATGTTCTTCCTCAAATTGTCTTAGCAGCGCTTGCTATCTTCCTTCAGGTCAGTGTACGCTTCCTATATAACGGAAAAAGGTCAATTGTTGAAGCGACTCATAAAAAACGCTGTTTGCTTTTCCTACAGTGTTTAGGAATGATGTATCTTGCAAGATTAGTACGAGTGATAGCAACTCATGTAAAAGATGTCACAAGTTATGGGCAATGGTATCGTGAAAACATGGACAAAGCTGATGACCCAAAACTTCAAAAAAGTTTAAAAAAGGCGAGTGAAAAAGCCAAAAAATCATCTTTACGCTTTAGTGATCAAGCAAATGGGGAAGATGACACTTGTAACTTTAACAACAATAACATTGATACTGATGAGGATGAAGAGGAAAGCGTTTCGAGGAAAATCGGTGTGCCAAATTTTGATATGGATTTTCATACTCCGAGTTCAATTCTTAAGACGGATCATGGATATGTTGCAGCTTCTGGTGCTCCTTCATTAGACTTTGATGATTATTATATGAGGAATCGGAGTGGTAATAAGGCGAAGACTGGGAAAGATCAGGTTTGTATTGTTTATTTCATCTTTTTTCAAAAATATGAAAAATGTGGCAATTTTTACTATTTTTTTCAAAAAATCCACCTATTTAAAAACATTTTTACAAGTATTTTTCTTAAATTTTCGTAACAGAGCATCTCATTCGACACAAATGTCCAAGTGCATTACTACGACGCAAAGGAAAACATAGAAAAAGGAAGTATTAAAAAGAAGCCTGGAAAATCTTCAATAAAATCTACATCAAAAGTAAATCTTGTAGAAGCTGGAGACGAAGAAATGGATGATTTGACCCCAGAAACACTTCAACTTCAGTGTGGACAAGCTCTAAGGAAAAACAGCAATACTCAATACAACTTGGCTAAAGTTGCAACTAATTTAAGTAAAATCCTTGCAATTGATTCAGACAGTCCTGAAGGAGCTGTTCAGAGTTTAGGTCAAAAGTCAGCTGTTACTACTACGCCTACTACGGTGGGTTCAGGAAAGAAGATTTCTCCGTATATTAGTAAGATTGCTGAGCAATTAGCAATGGATGATTTTTTCCCCCCTGCTCCACCTTCAACTCCTCAGGATCCCAAAGCATCTTTCCATTTTAGTCCAAATCCAACAATTAATGTTTGCAGTCCGGATGGAGTTGTTATTTCTCAGAAGACTGTTACTGTTACAACTTCCCGTATGAGTATGGAAACAGTTGTGTCTCCTGTTAAGTCCCCGTGTGCTAGGGTTGTTGAGTCACAGTTGAAACAAGGGGGGTATAATATGGGGTTTGGAGGTCAGAGGTCGTTTGATTAATGGGGGGTTTGGTTGGAAGAGAGGGTTGGGTTTGTAATTAGGAAAATTGTATAAGAAGGGATTTTTTTTACTAACAGGTTTAAAAAGTAGTGTGGGTTCTTTGTGCAATGAATTTAGTTTGGGTTAAACTTTGTTTCTTGGTCGAAGTGTAATTTGTGGAATTAGTTGTGTAGTGGAAATCCAGTAATTATATTTGATATTTATTAATATTAAGTTAGTTTTGTTTTAATTTAGTTCGATTTAGTAAACCATGAGTTAGAGTGTTGGAAGTTTTTTAAATTAAGTTTTGGGGGATTTGAGCTTTAGATGAATTATACATAATTTGTTCCAAATAATCCATTAAATTCAATGTGTAATAAAATGCTGATTGAGTAATGCTCAAAGTTTCAATTTGAAAATAATATGCAATAAAGAAACAAATTTAAGAAAATGTAAAAACTATTTCATTTTATAACCCACGCTTATTTTAATTACTAAATTTTCATCTTATACATCATTTTATTGGGTACAAAATGAATTCATTATATAATACAAAACTTTAATTAACTAAAGCTAAATATATTTAAGATTAATTCAATCGTATAAAATGTTCTATTTTAAAAACAGCTATATGCTAAAGCTACATGTGTGCACATAAATCTATTAGCATAAAGAAATATTTGTTTCAAAAACTTTCAAAAAAAGAAATTCTAGGGAAAACATACAAATCAAATTTCGAAAAAGACAAACATACACAAAACCTATTTAAAGTAAATTAAGACG
>JAQGAA010003593.1:0-10663 GCA_034696425.1 Isotoma viridis
TGTTTCTAGAAAAATTGGATACGTGATTTGAATTCTAAAACCTTCTTGAGATACTTTTAGGAAACTATAAATCGTGAATAATAATGTTATAAGGTTCTTACTAGTAAGTAAGGATTTGGTATTCAGTCATAATAATTTACGATCTTTCAAAATTTTCTAAATCTTTCCTGAGGTATGTTCATGATCGCAATACTAACTTAAAGCTTATTTGATACCATGGACGAACATTAGTTTTGATCCTTCCGTAAACATTCAACATTTACTTTTACTTATAAAACTAAAGACCAACGGCACGGTAACCAGGAAGAGACAGTAAGACGGTAAACGGAGAATGTATTCTGATGATAACTTCATTACGTGTCTTCAGATAATTCTGTTAGCTAAAAGGCCTTCTTCTTGAAGACTTCAACAAGACTAACAAAAGAAATACGCACAACTATATATAGTAAAACGAAGTCGAAAAATAAAGCAAATGAAACATTCGATAAGTTCATTTATCGAGTTTTCTAGATAAAAATAATTGATGTAGTAAAGGTGAGAGCTTACTTCAAGCAGCAAGAAGAATTAAGATATTAGGTCCTTCTACTTATTAGAAGAAGACTATCAAGTATCATCATCACCATAGATCTTCTTTGTTGGATTTTTTTCCTCTACGTTTCTTATTAGTTTTTGTGTGTATAACTAACTACTCCCACACAACATATCATCATCAAAAGATTCCGTATCGACAGACTTAAGACTAACTTTCCCTGCAACTCATAAATCTCCAAAGTAAAGAAAGTAAAGTTACGAGGAAAAAATAAACAATAAACGTAGGTATACCAATATTAAAGCCTTCTTACTTTCGTTTTACTAATATGTATATACATTCGTGTCTTTCTTCTAATTTACTCTACAAAACCACACAACCAATACAGTAACAGCCACTACACTAGACCACAACATGAGCCCACGACCACTACCACTTTCCTTTCCAAACACCTTCTCATTTTACAAAAATCACGTACGTCTTCCTGTAGTAACCCGATGCACTTTCCTTTCATAAAGTGCATTACCTCCTGTGGCAACAAAATCATTAGATATTTTATAGGGTTGTAAATTTCCCATCGGCGGTCTATGAGTATCGGACTTTCTCTCACTTAATACACCTCAACCAACCCCGTACATTCTATAGAGTATTGCATGTAAGTAGAAGGTATTTATGTTACGTTTCAGTTTCCTCTTTTAGTAATATATTAATACACTTCATGCAATCCAATGCACTCTTTGTATTACCAACTACGAGTGCTTCATGTTCATTCATAATAATACTACAATAGAGGTAATCCTTCCAGCTGCCCAGCGAGGCGTCAAGTAATGGAGCTAATAATAATGTCTGTGTTTCAAGAACGGTAGGAACTGAACATAGGTTACCCCCTCAGCTTATGTGTATATATACACACCCGCAGTGTTTAAGTTGACCTTATATGATGATTTATAGACTTCTTATAATAACTTACTCTTCTTCTCGTGTGCCAACAATACATTAATACCAAAGAAACATAGGACATTAGGGTCTTCTGTTATATGAATATGAAGTCTACATCAGAAAAAATCTTATCTGGAGAAAAAAGAGTGAAACGCTTTATTTTCCTTGTGTAGAGAACAAGCAAGACATCTTACTTGTTTTTTACAGGTACGGAAAGCATGTAATATCCTGAAACTTTCTTCTTCTAAAACTTTCTCTCACTTTCATAACATTCTCTCTTTATCCTGATCCTAGGAAGGAAAGCAACCTATACGCAATGGTAATCTATGTGGGGTTTCGTTGGTAGTTTATCTAGTGGCTAGAAGAAGAATTGTAGGTAACATTACTCGAAGAATAGGAGCCATCAGATCTTACTTGCAACTTTTCTTGGAAAACTTTCACTTTTACATAAGAGAACATAATGACCCTGAAGCAAAGGACATACGACAATAGGGAAAGAACTTTATAAATACACCATATTTCTAGCTTACGAGTAAATTCATAAAAAATACCATAAAACTCAGATCACCCAGTAATCGACAATCGGCAGACCGAAGTTTGCTAGTAAAAGTAATACTTGTAATATTGCTGTATCGAAAGTTGGAAGACAGTTGATAGACATACAAAAAACATTATTACTGCTGCAAAGGGCGTTTCGGATTCTGCCACGTGTAAAAGTAAAACAAAAAATTTAATCAAAAGCATTGCAACACAACACCTAAATCTTTACCTTCACTACTGTCATTGCCAGTTGCCAGTCAAGCCAATCTCGTGTTAACTTAGATATCACTTAAAGTTGTTATCGACATGACTCGCAGCGTGTATTACTTAAAGCGTAATACTTACTACTGTATATAGAAAGAACTGATTCATTGATTCGTTTTCGATCTGTCATTTACTATCTGAACTCGTAAGATTAGGAAGAACGGCTTAGAAACAAACTTCTCAAGATAAGATATCAAAATAGAATGGAAAACTAATCAAATTGTTTACTCTTTTCTACTATTTTTATATAATGAAATGAAGTTACAAAAAGGTTTGTCTAGGTTGATTGTTCAACAAACAGAAATGAAAGAGGAAAATAATTTGAAATCTGTGAGAGATTTCATATCGGTTTATCATGCAATTTCATTATGAGTATGAGATACTATATATTGGCTTGAATTACGTCTATACGACGACGTCATCAAAGGTTTGCTTGTAATGGGCCTGTTATACCATATGAATGAAACACTAAGTATATAATGCCTATAAAACTTTATTCCTTGAGATAGAGTAATCTACTACTTAACTTACAGACTTGGGTTGTATTTTCTTTTGAACTTTCTCTTTTCATCATAAAATATTGAATTTGTATGTGCTTGGACAGACGAAGTGGGTGAAGACTGGACAAAAGGGAACACATCAGGGGGTGTGCAATACTTCTTTCAACTCTCAACTGCGTTACAGTATATTAAATCTCCTTTCAATTTACAGATCAAATCCGGCCTGTCAACTCCAAAAGGGGTGACGGTGACGCAATTCAAGGACATTGCATTATGAAAAAGTAAAATATCTACAACGAGCACCTAACTTCTAGCTACTACTGTTGGCTCTATGAAGTCAGATTCAGTTCAGTATGTAGTATTTAGCTTAGAAATACCTAAATAATATCTGCGTCTGACTGGAAGACATTGGAGAAAGTTAACTTACTTTCTAACGTCAGACAGAAACTCGTTGCAATAAAATCCTAACTCCATGTCACCGCCACCCTAACCAATGGTTATGTTCGTCTCTTCTCTATCTTTCACTACAGTTCTAATTTCTTGCTTAACAACTGGATTTCTTGACTCATTTAAAATGTTTCGACTAGTTGACAGAAGTTCAGTCAAAATTAGAATCTCATCTCATTTTATAATATTCCTCGTCCTCAGCAAACAACTTTATCTCTTCTGTACGATACAAGAGTTTTTCTCATGAAAATACACTACTATATAGACATGCCCCTTCTACCTTAAACTAAGATTACCTACTATCATTTATTTTACTCAAAGAGCTTGACTTACTCTATCCTTGATATCATGTTCAAAGGGGTTTGACTCAAGTTACAGTCACAACGCATCAATTCATCCACTAAACAAGTTAAGTTATACAATTTATGAAGTTTCGTCTTGTTACTCTTGTTAAAGAGAAATGGAAACTTTGGTTGGATGAACACGAATGGGAAGTAAGCTACAGAATAGCGAGACAATAACTTTAAGATGAGTGTAAAGATTTTAACCAGATTTCTCAAACTTTATAACAAGATGGATAGAAATAAAGTTTCTTTCTTTCTTTTCAGGTGTACTGTGATTTATTACCACTATGATTTACAAATACGGGTTTAGTATAAAGTAACCTAAAATGTATGATGTAGCCCATGTAGCTCTAGTTGTGCATAGTAGGTTAGAAAACATGTAAATAACTACTACACTATAGCCCATCTCCGGTCATCTTCATGAATAACACCAGCTAACAAGCACGATGATTAAGTACTTACTGACAAAAGCCAGCAAACATAATTATATGAAGCTCAAATCGAAAATATAAGTATCTATCAACACTTTTCTTGACCTGTCTATCTAACGTTGTTTTAGATTTAGTAATCAAACGACGTCTCTTCAAGTTTTAACCCTATCATCATCTTAATTTAAAACCTCTTATGCAAATGTCTGTTTTCTGAAACCTAGCTCTAGTAGTTTGCAAGTTTTAAAGCAATTTTATAAAATTAAAATAATCTTCCTGATTATGCGACCTGACTTAATTCTTCTCATAAAACAATTATACAAAGCTAGCGAGTTGCATACTATTTTACATGTAGATAAAACCCGCAACTCTTTTCTTTAATACTTTTTATAGTGCTTCAACCTGTCTCCAAAATGTACTTGTCAAGACAAACTTTAGAAATATTCTTAAAGTGTCTCAAGAAAATTACTGGAGCACTTTGTTCAGTCTCATCGTTTAAAAACAAGATACGATTTAAAAAGGAAAGTTTCAATCCATCCTTCCGTGTACTACAGATTAGCATTTTGCCAGCAGAATTAAAAAAAACTTCTCTCTCTCACAAGTCACGTACACGATTCACAGTCTCGTCTCATGGAAAAATAAATGACTACGACAAAGCGATGAGATGAGGACAGTAAATGAAGGGTTGATTTCTAAATAAGCCAAGCTTTCTATAAAATACAAAATCGGTTCAATGACTTACACTCGTTGACTTTCTTTGTGTCCATATTTTATCAAAAGATAAAGCAGTCTTTGGTTATTATGATTTAAAAAAACTAAAACAAAGAAAACACTCAGAGAGCGTAGCACACTGAATGAATTCTCTAATCTCACCGTAAAAAATTAAAGTTGTATTTTTTACCCACAATTTAAAAAAGCTTATAATAGTAGAATGAACTGATCTTGATTGGGGAGTGCCTTGAAATAATACATTATAATGTTATGAAAAAAACAGTATGAAAAGAAATTATTAATTACACGGTCGGTTCCCCAACACTTGGGTAAAAATAATGAATGAAGCAGTAAAAGTCTCTTGATCTCGAAGGGCAAGTGCCAGGTAATCTCATCATCAACTTCAGACTAATTGAGGGGGGTAGAAAGAACGAGTGCTACTGGTGTAGGATCATCATCATCACTAACCATCAATCAGCTTTCTTTCAGTGTTACAAGGTTTTTTTTTCATCTGCCTGTCTCTCTGTTTACTATTTATTGCAAGAGCAACAATCAAAATATAGCAGTGCATTTCAACGTAAATATAACAACTAACAAGCACCACAGCACCAGAGAGATGAAAATACGAACTTTTTAAGAACACGCTATTACGCTATACACCATTTTCACCCCAAGCCCACTTTTCATTCATGTCTTTTTGGGACTGACAAATGCAATTCAGTATGAACCAAAATGAAAAAATATATGAAATATTAGTATAGACAGAAAGTAGTACATACATATAACATACATCTGGGCTTCTTAAGCCTTATTTCACTTTACATCATACCAATAGGAAGACCAAACTCCGTAATGCAACCCCATCAATTCCAAGTCAGGCCTTGGCATATTTTGGCGTGAATAGGTAAACTTCTTTCCTGAGTAAAGAGGATTCCACTTTCTGAGGCACGGAGTAACTAACTTTACTTGTACTGCTGAATCTTGTAGACGTATTTTTATCACCTGAATACATAATCTAAATGATGAAAGGATGAAGGATGATGACTAACAAGAAGATGCATTCAACCATTCAGTAATAGAAAGAAAAATCTCTTCGTGTCCATTATTATGAGATTCGTGGTTATCTAAGGACACTATGAGTGACATTTTGAATTTGCAAAAAAAAATGTATAAAAAAATCCTCACGGCAGAAAATCTCGATTTTGTGTCACATCAATTGAATTTTTTTGAATAGGAGAATCAAAAAGGTGCCTTAGCTGTATAAAATGAACCTCGCGTTTGCGTTTAAGGTTTAAGAAAAGTCGAATTCCAAATTTAAGTTCGTGAGTAAATCCTCAGATTAGATGACACAATTTGAAACTCAAAAGTACTACATATACGGCCCTACCCTTAGCTTTAAGCATACTCAACCTACAAACAGTATGGTGCACATACACTCATCATAAGGTGAAAAGAAATTTAAGACCTGGCCTGGAAAAGAAGTAATTTGAAGATCTAGAATATAGAATACTTAGAGAAGTGAACGAAGGAGCACATGATGAAAACTTAAGAAAAAGCTGAAACGGAGTCTCTTCCAGAGTTGGATGTGTGCCAGAACCGATAAATCGGATCATAACCCTTTCACCATGCACTAGCCAACACCATATTACCATCTTCACATATCTAATACTCTACGATAGCAATACTGCCACTACTACCGTGGCTACCTACTAAAGATAAGTAGTAGTTATTTCGTATAAGTATTATAACTCTCTCAAATTTCACCATACACGGGAGTATATTTATATGTTGTCCCTTGCAAACTCTGTCTTCAGTTTAACAAAAAAATTGGCAGTGGTGAGACCAAAAATCGTACGATTCAATAGACTACACTAGTCTTTAAGAAAACAGCTATAAACTTCCCAAATCAAGGCTTTTTTGAACTGAACTGTCTAAAAAGCAGACAATGGTCATCACATCTAGTCAGAGAGAAAGTCAAAGGGCACACGTGCCTATTTATTCTCAGACAATTCCTTCTGTCTTCTATCGACTACAGTTTTTCTTACAATGTGTAATGATATAAAGACAAAGTTATAAACTGAAACCAGTTGGGATACGAAAAATAATTCCATCTCATTTCACATTTCCCATCATAACAAATCCGCTTCTCATATTCTAACTGGCAAGGAATGTCTTGAAAAAAGTATAAAAACGCTTTTCATATTTACTGAGGCTTTCTTCTTCCACTATCACTTCTTCATCTGACCAGTGCAGTGACCAGTAGAGTAGATATCTAAAAAAATGAAAAGAATCATGTCTCGGCCTATTCACTATGTACCACTATCATTCATTGTATCTCACCCACCCTTGAAGAATACTCATCTGTACAACTGTACGTCAAATCCTTATTTTTCTTTTATTCCCCGTCTCAACTTTCTCTACCAGTGCATACTCGGCTCGAATTTAATACAAACTACTCACTGTCACTTCAGGGCGAATAAAAGTTTGATGAAATTGGGTCGTCTCATGACATGAAGAATAAAAAAAAACCAGAACAAGCACCTTTCTTATTGTATGCCCAGCAGGCAGGGTCTTATCCTTCTTGGGTTTCATCATGTGGTGAAGGCACAATACAATATGAAAAGTTTTCTCAACTTTATTTGTCCGACTCATTTCCTTAACTTTATTTGATTTGCAATACTCATTCAAATGGACAATGGAAACTTTGCACTTTCCCCTTTTCCTATTCTCTTAAAAAAACCCTAAAGCCACCAAGATACCTATTTATGGATGGGTATCTTTCTATAGTTTTTGAGTTAAGTAGTAAATATAACGTTCTTCCTCAGTCTTCATTTATTGGGCATTTATTGAAGATACCTGAAATAACCTTTTTATACATTCTGCTTACAAAGCAAATCTAACTTGCCAATTTTCCCTTATTTCAATTTCTGACCAATAAAAACTTTCAACACGGAATCCTAAGCTGCATACTAAATAAATTCAAATATGAATTTAATGCTTTTTTACTGTCGAAAATGAAGAATGGAAATAAAATAACCTTAGAGTAAAAGCAGGCAACAGACCAAGCTGTCTAGTAGCTTGAGCTCCTCTCCTCTCATAAGTCAAGTCACTCCTTGTCCATTGTCTTTCTCTCAGAGTACAAGCAAGTGAAAGTAGTAAACTCAGGCGGTCTGACAGTATTCGTGGCAGTGACAACCTATAGTACCGCCAGCAGTAAAGTTGCGTTTGAAATGTAATACTTTTTCCTGAGATTCGACAGGAAGACTAATGATTTTTGACGGTTTAATCTTGCTTCTCCCTTCTTGTCCAAGTGACACACACTGTTTCCCATTATCACCCTCCTCAAGCTGAACATCAACTCTTAGTTGCCTTTCTCTCGTTAGGTAATACACTAGTGTCAAAGTAAAGTTGGTCTATCTTAACCTAAAGTAACATTGAACATCCAAGACTCTAGGATCCGGCTGGATTGTCAATTCAGCAATTCTCAGGGACATTTGATTTGAAAAAAATTCCAAAGTCAACTTCCACCAAAGGAAGAAAACAGCCCATCTGGCCTTTCTTTTATAACCCGGATTGAGCTTTTTTCACTTCCCTTTTCTCTTCTTTTTTTCTGTATATCCTTTAACTCAAAGCCATTTCGTTAAAAAAAATCTAGGAAAAAAATCAAATTCACGTCTCAGTTGTGGTCCGGTTTTTGTGCCTTTGCTGCATTCGTGGACGTTTCTATCAGGATTTTTTAGGCTAAAAAATTATATCTATCCTTTATTATAGCATCTTAGCAAGGAATTGTGTGTACTTTTATCCCTATCAGCTTTATATATGGCTGGAAATACGTAAAAATGCTGTGCCTCAATAATATTGTGATGTGAGTAAACACTGAGCCATTTCTTATGAAATAAAAAACCTCTCTCTTTAAATTCTAACGCTTGCTTTTCTATTGAATGAGACAAATGTCACATCCGTCGAAATCTAATAAAGTTTGCTTGCCAATTTCTTTATTTCGCCCGAACTGAAATCTCATTTTGAGCTAAAAGGTATTATTTTTTCCTTTTACAGCATTGAGAAGGAGCTTTTTAAATAAAAATATTCATCTTAAAAATCACAGGTGGTTAGTTTTTAACTTTTATCTGCAATTTTTTTCCAATATTACTACATGGTGGGTCTTATTTCTTTTCCATTGACTAATATAACACCCCATCCAACTTAAGTATACAAAGAGCTGCTGAAAGAAACTCATCAAAGGAGAAAAAATACATCAGCATTTCAAAGATATTCTTAGAGTGTCATTCAAAGAGTAATGAGGTCTTATAGTCTGCTATCGCTGATACGGCACAACTTTCACCCACTGATTCCTTCGTTTATTCTCCCGAAACCCAGTTCAATTTCGATTTCTCCAATCGTTTGATCTCTTCCTTTAAACCTACTGATATACAAACTGAGACTCTGGTAGTAATTTACATTGAAAAGGAATTCACCTGCATCAGAATCCAATCTCCTTCAAGAGAGTGAATCCTCTCTCTGAGATAATAATAGAATGAGAGACTACTTTTGCATTATTACTATTACAACGACTGCCCCTGGATGCCAAATCAGCCATTTTATTCATGAGAGAACGACGTAACAAATGGAATGTAATTGAAATGGGGGAAATTTTGGACCAAAAGGCCATTTTATTGACACCTTAGACAGCCATTATACTCAAATAACCCATTAAAAGGGCACAAGCACCATTAGCTTTGGAGTTTTCATCGCACTTTGCAACCTATTCTATCTAGTCAGGCAGTGAAAAGTCCGCAATGCCATCATCCGCGTTAATAAAAAGTGTATGAGATTTTGTGAATGTGCATGTGAGGTCATAAGTTGCAAGTCACTTAATTAGAAAACTCCAAAGTTTAATACTCCACAACATACCTATTCAAGCCTACCAAAAAAGAGTTCAATTACATCGAGACCCGAAGAACTATCCTTCTTCGAATGAAGCAAATCTATATATTTCTCTACTCTGATGCCAAATGACCGCAGTAAATTAAAATTTGGCAGGATTAATCACCAAGTCCTAATCCACATCACGGATCACGGAAGGGCTGAAATATTAAATGAACACGAAATAACCATTCTTCTACTTTTTCATACCTAAAATCAATTTGGTGCAAGAGGCTGCACAGCAACTGAATACTTGAAGCAAGATTCAGCTAGTTTCGTATATTATGTGAACGCAAAATGAAAAAAAAAACTTAATTTCTCTTATTATTCTGCCCGGTTGCAACTTTTACTTATAGTTAGCTTTTAGATGTGTCTTTCTAAAAAGAGAGTGTTACTTTTAATATTACCTACTAAAGATCTGTTAACTTCCAGACCAACACATGGTTAGGAGGTTATTTTCCATCAACACATTATTACATGGTCGTCGAAGTGTATTCTGACTTCGCTCCTGTGGTTCAGGCAGAATAGCTTGTAAGAACAAAATCTAATTTCGATCTGATGCGACTAACAGTTAGTAATTTTCCAATATATATCTAATTCATGATTCGATGAGTATTCTTCCATCTGAGGATGCCATTCCGACACTTCCTCAAGTCAGTCGAGAATCGAGAAGTTTTTCCATTTACATCAGCATAACATATAATGCAACTGATTCTACACAACTACACACTACACTCAACCTTGGGAATCCACATCTGGACGTTGGATTAAAGAGATTTCATTCAAAGGATCAATCTTTCCTATTCCTTCTTTATTTTCTCTGAAGTTCTTCACTTGAACGTGACTTATCAATTCTACAGCTAAATAATGTTCTTTCCTTGGTTTTTCAAAGAGTTTTCAAAATAAAACTACTTCAGGCTCAAGATGACCTTAAGCGACTTAAGCCTTAAGCTCTGTGTTTTTTAAACTCTTTCGTTTTTATGAGATGTGATTTTATCAACATTTCAATCATATACCAGCAAAACCAAACCATTTTCC
>JAQGAA010003594.1:0-10660 GCA_034696425.1 Isotoma viridis
AAGTAATAGCATTTCAAGGGATGTACCACTACAACAACAACGTAACCAACAAAATTACGGGTGTCCATACTCCCTGACTTCTTATCAAGGTCAGGAATCAGCCAATCCACAAAACTACAGTACCTCGACACTACCTTCATGTCTACGGAGGTCAGGTGGAGCATCTTCAGGAGGAGGTAGTTTCAGTCTTCATCATTCTAATCAATCACCCATGCCTACTCAGCAACCTCAACAACTCAAGTCAATCTTGAGGAATCCTCGGAATGTTAATAATCCCAATGCTCCAAATACCTGTGTCACTTCAAGTTACAGACGAGCTGTTGGTCCAGGCGACTTTGACTACTGCGATGCCCTTTTGCCTCAAAATAATTGCTATCAAGCTGGGCCCTCAAATAATGAACCGTATTATACCAACAGCAACTACAATAATCGACCTTTTACTCCTGACAGTGCCCAAAGATATCCTTCTCCAGGGCCGAATACAGAATATCAAAATGATTTAAATCGATTTGACAAAGATTTGGACCCTGAGTCTCTCAGTCGACTAATTGAGCTTGATCTTGATTCAAAGCTCTAAAATTGAAAGGGAATTAATTATTATAAATCTTAACATTAGTAAATATTAATTAAAAAGAATGCATTAATTAAACTCATTTTAATAATAATACAAATATTTCTCATTTTTGGATCCTCTAGTTTTAAATGTTGATAAAATCATGTAATAATTATCAAGTTTAAATGTTCAGAACTTACGAGAAAAATAAAATGCAGCATTCTCTATGGTGCTATTATTTACCTGAAAGTCCAAAGATAACCATTTCTTTCTAAATAAAAACTCTTTTCAAGATTAGGATTTTACTTTCCTTTTGCCCCTTTCCCTTCCTGTCTATCGAATCTTTACTTAGATACAGATTCGTATTCTATTTTTTGACAAAGACGGATAACAAAAAAAATCTTGCAAAAGAAGAGAGTTGATTAGATTTTATTTCATACAATTCTGCACAGGAGACAAAATAAGAAAAGCCTGAACTGGACAAGGCACCACAAAATGGAATGGAATAATAGGAGGAAGGAAGTTGGACTGTGGAAGATGATGAAATCACAAGCTTCTTGGAAGTTGGAAGGCTCTGATGATGATGGTGGTTGATGGTCAGAGTGGTCCATCTCCAATGTCCCAATAATACCCATGTCATTGTCATTGTCCATCTGCAGTCCCTTTTGTCATCTCTTTGTTCAATTCTTAAGTACAGTGTACAATAGCGTGTATATGATGATATATATAGTGGAATGGGAGTGGGTTGTTGTGTTGTATTAGGTACCAGTATTATGTTAAGGTTCAGTTGAAGATTCAATTTAAGGTTTTTCATTTCTATGTACTATTCTTCCTTGATGTGGAGAAAAGAAAGGTTGAGAATTTCAGATACCCTTATTCGTATGGAAAAATAGGGGCGTAATGTTAGGTCACAAAAGAAGAGAATGCATAATTCTAAAAGATATTATATACTACCTACTACCCGTATCTCATTTAAAAGTTAACATATAGACCAAAGAAAATGCTTCGCAAAGGATTCCATTATTGGTACAAAGGACTCATCAACATAAATAATGTCAAATCAGATGTGGATGACGTATTAGGTCAAGGATGACTTTGTTGGAAAACTATCGTTTCTAATACCTACTTTCCCCATTCCTCATACTCAAAACTAACCCAATCTGTGAATAATCCTTTATGGTGGGAGAAAGTCCTGTACCGTTTTGCAAAATAAGATTCCTAATAAAAATCCAAAGCCACCCTATTTCGGACATAATTATTACAAAAACATAGTTCCACTTTCACTAGTATTCGATTGTAAACAAGCATATGAATGAAACATTTATCTCCTGTCCTATTTTTTTACATTTTACTTCCTTGATTTAGACAAGTAAATTGTGGAGTAGAGTAAATGATTGGAAATTGGCACTAGAAAAGCTCAGCTCCCTAGTCAGTCAGCTCTTCTTCTGTCTAAAAAGAAAGCTGCCATTTAATCTGCCAAACGTGCCAATAATTGTCTAATTCCTTTTCTTATCCACCCAACTCAGATGTACATAAGATCTCACACTTACAACTAAAACCAACAAAGCACTTTCACATTACCAAAGCGAATTGTTTTGTTCCAAGAAGAATAAAAACCTTTGGGCTCAACTCAGAACTAAATATAAAAGTCAAAGTAAAGTCTCTTAGCCAATTTGGACCTGAGCTGACCATACATACTCCATACTACTACTACATACACCCACCGTGATTCAGTAAATGGTCAGTGTAGTCAACTTGTTAGTGCCACCATGACCACTAGACAATACCCACTACTTACTACCACCACAGGAATCAAGACTTAAACCAAAACCCAATGCAATTTCTTTTTCTCTTAAAGCTATTACAAGCCACTAGTACTATCACTTTATAGAATGAGCATTAGCTGATTTTTTTCTTTCTCTAGAGGATCAAAGGAAACGATGTTGTAATCAACTTCAAATCAATTCTAGTGTCTAGTAGTGTAACTACTAAAGGCCTAGCACTTCATGAGATCTTCCCTTTTGTGATTTCTCCCAAAATTAAGAACCAATAAAAATCCTATTTGCCAAGACCAAAGCCAAAATCATCTAAATCTCTTTCCACCTCTTTAACCACTACCACTAGATAAGGCAAAGTTTTTATATAAAAAAATATAAAATCTCAAACCCTGTTAGCACAGTCTACAGAGATGGTACATGGGGATGATGATGGGATGCAAAGCTTTCCTTATCAAACCGCTTCTTGTCTATCGTGAAGGAAAACTACTGTGTATGATTCGATTGCATTTCTCTAGGATGAAATAGATTTCGAAGAATCTTGATTCTTCCCTAATTTTCTGCAGATTTCATGACTTTCTATTCCTCTTCAAGAATTTGCTCAAATCTTAGATAGGATAAAAAAGTAAAGTAGAATAAAAAATAAATCTACGGTTTCTTTGCTCTAAGCCTTGTGTAAAAAGTTTGGATGTGTTCTCTACATTCCCCTCTTGGTTTTCTATTTTCAAAGAAGCTAGAGGCAAATCGAATTAGATGTGAGAAGATGAAACAGAAGTTTGAGAGAATAAGAGGATCAAATCAATCAGCTTTGGCATTCATTCTGTTTTATTATTATATAGGTTGGAGTAGTGAGATGAATGAATGAAGAGGAAGTTTAAGAAGTTGGGGGTGGTGTTTGATGGAACGGGTTTGGAATAAAGGGCAACTATTTTTTTATAAAGTATACACTCAATTATGTATAACACAACGGTTATTAATTGAAATTAGACCCCAATTGTGTATCATTGTTTTAAATCAGAAACTGTAGGCCGTACTAACTCACAAACTATGATAATAATAAATTACATTAAAATTATTCCCATGATTTTTAAAAGATAAAATTAAAGCTTTGTGAAAATTAAGCTTATAAAATTAACATTTGAATGGTCAATAATAATGGTCAGCCAAACAATGGGTCTAATTTTGTACCTACAAACAAACCGTACATCTTATTTTTTCAATAATAATTTTATTTTAAGTTACTAAAGTTCTTAAATTCTACTTTATTTTACATTTAAATGCTAAATATTGACTCTAATGTGAATTAACAAGAATAAGTTAAACTTATGAACTTGGACCTCGAAAATCTCACTCTTCAAGATAATGCTCTCCATGATAATACTTCAGAAGTAAATGTTACATGTGCATGGGACTCAACAATTCCCAATAGTAAGGAGTGAGTTACTCTAGATTTAAGAAGACTTAAATGAGGAAAATAGTTTTTCCTTTGCAGGAAGGTGGGTAATGGGTATTCTTTATACTTGTCCATAGTACTTATAGTTAGTTTATAAAGTAAAAGAATACCTACTCCACTACATATTTTATTGTTCAAGTCACGACAGGCCCCGGCCGGGTTTTCTCTACAAGATTTTATATTACCGACATCCGGGTTGTCACGCATCGTCCTGCATTCTAATTAATATATACACTAGCACAGTACACTTTCTATTCATTCCTAGCCATAAGCCATGTTACTTGCTACTACATGGTTATAGATTCATTTTGACTGGTTACAATGTATACATACACTTACCTACCTCTTTACTTACTCAATAGTAGTAGTAGTATTCATGAACATACTGGAGAGATCTTTGCTTTCACCAGTTTACTTTCACTAATAATATTTAGCTTGTTTTTTTAAAGACCTGTATCAGGGCCGTGATTAAAGGAATGTTTAACTTGAAAAGTATATTTAGTAAGTAGGTATAAGGAATTTTAAATACTTTGAAGGAATTTAGGGCTTTCTTTCGCAGGCAAAGGATTCAACCTAATATTTAAAAAAATACATCGTACCTTGAGAATTGCTATTCAAGACTCCTAATTTAGGTTAAATTAGGGTACTAGGGATAAAAGTTCTAGTATTAAAAATTTTCTCGTAGCATGGCATTTTTAAAACATGAAACAAAACTACAGTACATGTGCTTTTATACCCTTTGGGGTTTGAAACACGGGGAATAGGAAGATGATGATAGACGAATAGACACCACAACGGCCCTGACCCTGAAAGATCCACATCAGTATTCAGAGTTCATCTAGTGCTTCTAAAATTCCTTCATGCACACGGGAAGCTTTCAATTCAGTCGGGTAGATGCTGTTCCCACCACTGAGTCCGTATTCGACACAAACTATCTTCCTGTCTGTACCTACATTTATCTAAAAATCCAAATCGCTAAAGCTAAACATGCAACTCCGTTCAACCTATCAAGACTTCAGAGCACATTTAACGGGGAAAGGTTGGAAAGTAAATCTGTCATTCTATTCCATACCAGGTTTGCCTTTTTACCAAGCAATCCTACTACTACTACTAATACTGCTAACTACTACTTTCTCCATGTATTTTGTATGAGATCAGTATCCTTACTTTCTCCATGGTTGAATTGGGATAATGTGATACGGTACTTACTATCTTTGCACAAATTTCACTTATATTTTCCATCATGTAAGTGCATTGTAAAGGCAGGGTATGCATTAAGCAATAGGTAGTATGATCATGATGTTGATGTGATCATGACAAGAAAGCCTTTCATGAGTCAGCTATGCCACTAATAACAAAGTACGAAATGTACACAATACAGTCTTTTTACCATTTTACTCAATCCACGTTCTAACACTAATGCTATCTTACAGATTTGATGATGTCGACAAATCTGTCAATTATCTTGTTATGATGTTACTGTTGCTCCATTTACTTTTACTTTCTATTCATTCAATTCAGTCAAAAAAATCTCTGAAGTTAGCTAATAGGCATGATATGCAGTAATTTCAAAGGAAATGTGTACCATTTCAGAATTTGTAAGAATATCCAGGAAGTGAAATAAAGAAATTGACAGTATTAGTACACTGGGTAGGATAAAAAATGATTAATTGTTAACAGTACAAGGGATAAGGATTTTCTTTTCAGCTTTTAATTCTTAAGAGATTAATATCAGGATCTGGATGTAGTACAGATGCCAAGTAGATTTTTTGAGTTATTAATAATAAAAATATGTGATAGTAAAGATTTAATAAATTTCTATGCCTTTAGAGTAAATAATCATTATTTAAATAATTAGCTTTCGAAAACATTTGAACCCATCTTAAAAAACTGTAAAAAGTCAACCATATTCCAAATTTCAGTATTTTGTAAGAGAACAAAACAGCTACACATGCATTTTGTATCATCATCTCAAGTCTCAAGATAAGGTTTCAGTAGTTGCCTTAAATATTCCAATTTCTTTTAGAATACAATACACCTTACAGTACAAGAGATTTGGAGTGACATGACGTTTCTAAGAAATGGAGCACATAACCTGGTTTCAAAGTAACCACTTTACCTTCAAAACATGATTGTCTCGGCAAATTGAATTCGCTTTAGAAGATGAACAAGTTTCTACCTTCACTATCTTCTTTTAAAATGGAGAAAATAGGTATAGAGAGAAAAACTTTTCAGACACATTTCCTTATATACACCGACATCCCCTATGACACTACCATTATTGTCCCTTTACCTTTCTCTTGACAAAAGGATAGGTAAAACATAGGCACTAGTTACAGAACATGCAATGACACCACTGCCGTTGTATACTATTACAGTTGTTACTTCCCTTCATTCCATTTCCATTGAAAGCGTTTTCGAGTTTAAATGAGTGAACAGAGGAAGCAGCTAAGACATTGATGTTTCCGAAGGAATTTCGTGGTAAAATCGTGTAAATCTATGGACGTAGTGAGATATGAAATTAAAGTTAGATTTAACCTCTTAGTTTTTAACAGAACAATACACACCGACAGGTGCAGACTAGGTCAAAGGCTAAAAGACATTGTTATAGAACGAGTTCGCTACGGCCTTGGATAAAGGTGTTTCAGTAATACTGGTAAATATCTCTTAAATTTCCGAAACTCATTCCATTTAGTTTTATGAGATGGCAAGTGTTTTATACTATAATGTTATGTACAGGAACAAAAGGGCCTTGAGTTTTACCTTTGCTTTTAAATTAAGGTAAGACTTGTCTCGAAAATTGAAAATTCTTTTTTTGGGGAGAGATAAGCTAACCTGAATAGTTCAGTGGGGTCACATCATCATATTCTATATTTGAAGGTTGAGACTATAAACGATAGCATTACCTTCTCTTCAGCCTTGTACGTCCGACAGCAAAAGAAGCAGAAAAACTACTCGAAAGAAGATCACAGTAAAGGACCGACCTGTATACTGAGTTTTTATTTTGTTATGTACTCTTACCGTTACTCTGTAATCTTTTAAAGAATGAATAAAATTACTACGCAGTTTGAATAATTAGCTAGAACACAGTGATTTTGCAGATTTTGTTAATTAAAGGATATTCTGCGATGCTGGGAAAAAGACACGGTATAGAGAGTATGAAATACGTAAGTGCCTAAATAATACTGTTGCTTATTATTATACACAAGAGAATTTACTAATTAAAAGAGTAGCTGAGGCAGAGTTATCTTTTATTAGATACTTTGTAAATGTTTATGTATTAAATCTCTCATACTTATGTTCCTTTTGGGTTGAATTGAGTTTGTCTTTGAGGACTTTGTGAATTCTTAGTATTTTATAAGAGTGACTTGTCCATTCAGTGCCAATTCGAAGATACACACTTTAAGTAAAAATGTACAAAACAAAAGGGTGTCATTTCATTTTTCTTACAACCCTATTTGTGTTTTCTGTTTCCGCAAAAGCAAAGAAAGCATTTCTTGTTAATCCATTAGAACTCAAAAAGACAATAGTGTCATTTATTTTAGTTACCTTCATAAATTGAAAGCCCTAAGATAATGCTAAAGCATTAATAGCTTGTAAGTATCTCCTTTGTTGTTTTGTTATGAAAAGATCTGAACAGATGTAAAAGGTCGTCTATCAATATAACATGCTTTAGAGGTTATTCCACCAATTTGACATCTTACCTCAATGCTATTGTTTTAAAACGTATTATTATGTATTACTTTGAAAGTCTTATTGTATCAGTCCTAAGCTTTTTTCCATTAGCTAAAAATTTTAAACTGCTAAAATCGCCTACACACACAGGTTAAGCTGACATTTGATAAAACTCTTAAAATATTACATACAGTACGGTCGAAAACAGTGTCACCAGTGTCACGTCACTTTAAATCTACTTTAATACCTTATATAAACAAACACCCCACCCACTTTGACAATTCACCCCATGTCCAAATACTCTTCATTCCCACAAATAGTGTTTGACATTATAGCTTATTTCTGTAAACTAAAACATCATATGGCTAAACCATCAACCTAGTTTAGTTCACTTAATATCATCAGGACAATCCGTTTTGTCAAGAGAGTTTTTCTAATCCTTATTTCGTGTCGTATCTTTCAATCGCTTGTTGACGAATTTTTCTCTCACAATTCAGTAGAATCAATGAACAGACACGGAGATGAGAGAAACGACATTCAATATTGCCTCACTTGATTCTATTTGACATGGACTTTCGTTTTTAACCTTTCATTCTTTTAACTCAAAGCTGCTTTTACTTTTTTTAATCTGTTTTGCTTCTGCCCATCCTATTTTCTTTAGTGTTGGCCTTTGGTCACTGCTCAAAAATACTTGTAAATAACTTTCACTCTTGCTTAGAGTTAAAAGTACGAGTAATCTGCTTACTTTCTTCGTTTTGTTCAAAGCCCTTATTTTTAAGCTTGTTTTAAGCTTTAGTGAGTCCACCTGAAAATACTTTTCGAAAATTCCAACTGGATTTGATACAGATGTAAGTAAAAAAATGTCAAAAATATCGAATTCTGTACTCGAAACTTACATTCTTAAGACGTTAAGACTTATATGCAAGTTTTTGAAAGACTTCGGGGTTTACTGAGAAGAGTGGCTGTCCTAACTAATCTTCAACGCAATAGATAAAAATGGTCTCTTCCGTAAACCTTAAAGTCAGTTTGTATGACATTTGTCAGTTTACTTGGACTGTAAAAGCCAGTTGAACTTTTGAAAAACAAAATAAATAAAAAGATTGTTGAAAAGTTGTGTTCATATTTAAAAAAATTGTATCATACTTTCACAATAAAAATGAAAAACCGACATGTTCCCCAAGCTTTTCCACATGTGCCAGAAATTACAACTTTTGAAGAAAAATGCCTAAAAAAACTATTTACGTTTCATTTCCCATCATCGAACCTTGCAGATGGTATAAAGCCAAAATGCAAATTAAATTCTGGCATAACCTCATACTCTTGAATGAACTTTGTGCTCTTGAATCCAAAATAAATATTAAATTCATACTGAATCAAACATACGAATTTAAGCTAGAATAGAAGTATGAAGGACAGGTAGAAAGTTCCATCTACGACCACCTTGCATCTCCCAAGCAAAGCTTATTATATTAAGTTTTTTTAAAGCCAAAATCATGCCATGAATACACCTTACACATTCGGTTAGGTCTTTACTTTTCGATTTCCGTAAGAAAAACTTAAACTCGAAGAAAATAATATTATTACATTTACGAAAGAATACACACACAAATTCACACACCCAACCCAAGTCAAACTCACCCAGCCAAGTCAGTGCCAAGTTGGGTAAGCCCTTGTGTGATGTAAACACAAAAGAAGAGCGAAGGGTGCTTTCATCCCGAAGCCCCAAAAGTTAAGAAGTTTTGAAAAGACACCAACTTTATTGAAATCTCCTACCATTGCCTGCATGTAAGATGGGTATAAGTGAGCCCGTAGGGGAAGCGAGAAATGCAATGCAAGCGTTCTATCTAGTATTCAGAAAGAGCTCAGAAAATTTCATCAATTTTTCATCATGCTTTTGTTAAAGTATCAAGTAGATGTGGTTTGAATGCCAAATTTAAAATTCAAACGGAAACAACTAGAAAATATAGAATAATATAGCACTATTACTTCAACAGCTACCAATATAAGTGTGCGAAAGTTTTTGCTAAAAACGCACACATATGCATGTATGCATTCATCAATTTTCACTGTATACAACCCCAACTGAATTTTTTCAAAGTCTTTAGAAAGATGCTTTGTATATTATTACAATATAGTACTTGCAACTTTTTTTGGATGGATGACAGGAAGGAGGGAGACTATTGTCACAAAAAAGAATCCTATTATTCACACTGGCTGCTCAAGTTGAAATTTCTAAATGACAGAAGTTGTGAATTTGTGAAGTAGAGCTTCATTGCTTCAATGAATCAACGAAGGCAAAAAGCTCACAATGACATAAAAAAAACTTCCAAAGCTTTTGAAGAAATTACCCCAATTTTTAATTTTCAAGGGAACATATAATCCTTTAAAAAACTTCTTCAACTTGTCACAACTCTTCCCCATGGAACAAATCACCCGTAATTTTCATTCTGACATTTAAATACATCTCACAGCGTTTCCAACTCGTATCAAAAAGGAAAAGGGGTAATAAAGTAGGGAATCTAGGCAGCCTACTTATTTAGTTTAAGCTTTGTCATGATGATGTTGTTGATGATGATCATCATCATCATGACGGAGCTTCGTGTATGAAATATATAGGTTGTGGTGTGATGGGTTGGAATATATATCAAATTATTATATAGGTACTTTAAGGAAGTATAAAAGACATTTTGAAATATTATTCTGGTTTTTGCTACTAATGAATTGTTCTGTGACTAACAAACTCACAGGAGCCTTTGAAACTTGTGGTGTGATGGGATTCTTAGAGATTTGTGGTTTCTTTTACACTATTTCTTAAATACTGTGCTTATGGGTGAAAGTGACTTTCTCCATTTGTACTTGGTAACTAATAGATTGAAGAATGTATAGAAATAATGCGTATTTCCTTTATTTATAGTTGGCAAAGTTATATATTGTATAAAACCTTTATTTTTCTAATTTAGAATTTATCACTAACAATCTACAAAAACTTCCGGAAAGAATAAGAAAATTAAGAATAAGTATTTTGTAAACTTTTGAGTGTTGCTCAATTAACTTAAATTCATTCCTTTATTAAGTATTGTAAAACACTTTATGTGAATGCCCATCGTGTCCGTCTGTCTGTCTGTCTGTCTGTCCGTCTGTGGTCTCGATAACTTTCGAACCAATTATCCAATTCACTCCAAATTTGGTATACAAGTTCTAAGG
>JAQGAA010003595.1:0-10660 GCA_034696425.1 Isotoma viridis
AGTAAGTAGACATTCAATCCAACCCGTATATGCATATAATAGACTATGAGATATTATTATAACAGTAGCAGCATGTACACTACTTTTGTATGTTGTACTTTACAACTAAAAAGTAAGATGCTGGTGGCAGTGTTGATAATATGATGGTGCTGGGTGGTGGTAAGTATGGAAGATGCATTTTAGTTTTAGCTCAGATGTAAAAAAAATGCCTTTATAACAGTTTTTGGTCTTGTGAAAGTAAAAACTTGAGTTAGGTTGTGAGTTTCTTAGAAGCGTTAGAATCATATAACATCCCCTCTTACTCAGCTTGTCTCTCGCTTTCCATCCATTTTGTTGTAAAGCTTATTTCAAAGATGCAGTCAGTGTGTATGCAAGTATTGTGTTGTAGCTCTATACTATACAGGGAGATAAAACCCCGATGCACACGTAGTGTAATATATGTGTGTTGTATCTGTCTTTGTGAATGTATGTATTATACTAAATTGTATGAAAGTAAGCGAGTAAAGTTAGATTTTAGGAGGAAGAATAGATCTGTAGAGACGAGAGAGAAAGTTAGGGAAAAGTGAAGCTTAGAGAGAGTTTCGTTGTCCTCGAACCTGTGCCAATATCGATCTTTTGTTGGAAGAGTCCCACCACCACCATACTAGCAGCAGCCAGCCCTACATCTACATCGCTCCCACCCCTCCTGGCCTGGCTTGGCTTGACTACATCCGTTTCCACCTCTCTCTTCTCTTTACTACATTCTATATTTTATATATATTTTCATCTTCAATGTAATTCCCGTATGATACAGTAGTACACTACTATAATTCTCAAGTAAAAGGATATCTAATGCATAATGGTAAATTCTATGTATGTGTGTTACTTTACGTACGTATTGTACCAATACCGATTCAATAGTACAGCTTTGCCAACCACGCAGATGATATCCAAAGAAGAAATAGTTAGATGCTACCATACAGCTAGAGGCTACAGAAGTCCTTGCACACATAAGTCGTACAATTTCAGAGAAAACTACTACTACTACTATTACCCGGTGATATGGTGGTAGTGGTGGCACACTACTACAACCGACTACTACCCGCACCCGCCCCTCTTTCTTTCTAGTATGAACAACTACTACTACTCCTTTTTACATCTTTCTCCCAAAGAAAATCCATACAAAAATATTCCCGTTTTCTAGCTTTGGTCCTTACTTTACAACTAAAATAGTGTAGAGTAATGCATCTGCTAAAACTTCCACTTTCTGTATACACAGAGATTCATCCGTGTCACTATACAATGCCTAAAGGAAAGTGTAAGTTGTAAGTGTAACGGGCTTTATCATCCTTAGTGAGTATATACATGCAAGCTAAAATGCATGCACCCATGTTGTATGCATGCATGCATACTCCACCAATCTGTACTTTCACGCTAAAATATATTAGGAAACCAAGCCAACTTTTATTCCATGCTTCCTTGCACACCAAATATTGCCATGATTATCATTATATTCATTTTCGAACATTGAGAGTAGATCCCTTTCTCTCACTTTGGGTTATCTCTATCAGAATGTACTTGGATATATTTTTTGATTCTACACACAACACAAAGTATATATGATGATAATGTGACACTGTACTGTACTAAACTATATGAATAGTATTCAACCATGCAATACAATACTATTACCAAGCTGAAATTTGCTCTCTCTCTGTCTCTTACCTAATAATATTTATATCGTTAGTCATCATACTTCTTATCGTTAATGTTGTCAAGATTTCGTAAATCCTGTGACATACTTTTTTTGTGAAAGTTTTGTCTTTTTACAAGTTTTAAGTTAAACAGGTACATGATTCTATCAATACTACTGGCTATTTGAATAAAATCTTGTATGTTTTTCCGGTTTGTAAACTGTATCCTATTTTAGTCATGAAATAAATCATGATTTTATCTCAAAAATACACCATTTGATTTATACATAGTCCTTATGATACTAGATACGACCTTTAAGTGTAGTAGAAAGCAGACAGCTAGTAAATCCTTATTTCTACCTAATTGCCATCCTATCCTGTCTTTCCTTTCTCTCTCAACTCTCAAGCCTTCCTGTGCCTGTAACTAAAACTCCGGCAGATTCACTTATGTAACCACGTAAAAGAATATTCATTTTATGAATTTATGAACAATATTCCGAGTCCTCTTTCTCGTACATGATTAAGCCATGTGTGTGTCTGTGTCTTCCATACGTGGTTCTTTAGTCATTCGTCACATACTCTAATACTACTACTAGTTACTAGGTTGATACATTTAGAAATTATTAAAACATTCTATATACTTTCAAATAGAATATGGGATATGATGATGAAGAGCTTAACTCTTTAGATTCTAGAGTTTAGTTTCTCGAGTGAAAAGTAAAGAGAGACCAAGGGAAACGAGGACATGACCAAAGTTTTCCCGTGCTCTCTCTCTCCTACTAAGTAATACTTATAAGTGGATAGAATTCTTCTGCTTTCGAAGTGAACTAAACTAAACCCACGCTTTGAAAGACAGACAGGCACACATACATATAAAGAGAGAGATGAAAGAAGGAGTGAGAAATAATTAGATTTGAGCATTAAAAGTCTCCTGTCAAATGTTGAATCTCCTCGGCACTTTGTCAGCGGATGGAAATCATTATTAGAAAGTGAATTGGTAATAATGGTGAAATGTTAGAGAAGGATGAATACCCATACTATTACTTCTACTGGGCTGATGATAACGGCGAAGATGATGATGACATTGCAATATGCCCTTTTATATAATGTTATTTTACATACGGAGAGAGAGAGAAGATTTCTCTACATGTACAAAGCCAAGCCACATCAAATAGAGACCATGTCACAGGGTGACGAGGGTAAAAGGAAAAAAATACTAGAAAAAAGTTCAAGTTAGACAGGATCACATCTTTCGTACATTTACTCGAACTCTAAAACTCTTCTAAAAGAGTGTAATATTCTGAGAAATTTCTATCTTTGTGAATTCTGCCTCTCTCACTCTCTTTAGCTTTCCCGTTAAAAATTGAAGAGAAAGTTGGTTTGATTCGTTGAAGAGCACTTTCTCCCGCACTTCCTGTCTTTCAGATGGATGGATTGCTCTCCATTATTCGTTTCATCTGCACGTTTGGGCTTAAAGCTCATCTCATCAGGCTCTTAGACTAGCATCGTGTACTTATGGATATTCTACTATTAGTGGACCCACACTAGTACGGGTCCCATATATATAGTATCTTGGAAATAAGTTCCAAGTGGTTCCAATAGGTAGATAATATAGTATCTAAAGTGTATTAAACCCAAAGGTAACGTTGCATCTGCTTATAAGACACATTTATATGGTATTCCTTAGAGTAGTGTGTGTAAGAGTAAAAATTAAAGTGTATAAGACTCTCCCAAGGCATCTTAAATTGTTAGGTAACTCCTTTTGCTCCTATTATGGTTCGAAAGACAGCCAGGTCGATTTTCTTTCCTTTTCTATCCATTCATCCGTACAGGGACATATCTCATAGAATAAGAGAGTAAGAGACGAGTATGAAGAAGTAGAACCAAAGACCCAACCCAACATCCAATAAAGAATCTTTTCTAGTCTCTTCTTCCAGATCTATCTTCAAGTTACGTGTGTGTATGTGTACAATGTCTACCTATTTTATGCCTATCTGACCTATCTGTAGGTATTTTTTTTCTTGAAGACGATTCAACACACGAGAACACCAACACATCAACTTTCACATTATGCCATGTTGAAGGACCAAAGAATAAGGAAAAGTTAAACTAAATTCTTTTGGGCTCTTGTTACTTCTAACTGAGGCTCCTGTATGCAGTTGGTTTGCTTCGTTTCTTTGCTACTAGATCCTTAGGAAAGCCTTTACTACTGCTTTGTGCTTTGTCTCTCTGTGTGTATGTTGTGTATGTGTACGAGAAAGTCTGTAGGTTTTGATGTTAAGAGACTTTTCTTCTTCTTACCTTGACTGGTTCATACATTCGTTTCGTTTTATTATATTTGGTTCGTTTGGTTTACTCGCTATGTTAAACCTAAAAGTGCCTATTGGAAAGTAGAAAGAGGAAGAAATGGGAAAAGACTTAGTAGATTGGATTCGAGACACTCTTGAGAATCATGCCTGAATGGATGGGTAAGATGAAGGGAACGTGGATGGTCGATATTTTCTTTCTTTTCCACATCCATTCGTCCTGTTCGTCTTTCTTTGACTTTTTCAAATAGATTCTTTCTTGGAAGAGTGGTTCTGATCTCAGGTTAGTTACATAGTAATATGGTGGTACATACTGCATGGTGGTGGTGGTGGTCGAACTTGTCGTGGTATGATGATGGTCTTCAGTTGAATCTACCTCTAGCTTTGATATTAGCTTCTGAAAAGAAACTTTCTAAGAGAAAGTATGTATAGGTACTTCTTTATACCCAAGTTGGCAGTTGATTTAAGTACATAGACATATAAAATAGTTTTATGTTTGTATGCATCCACTACAAAATTGAGATGAACCAAGGAGAAAACCAAAAGACGAGACAACCAAAGATAGAAAAAAACTCTCTCTGGTCTAAGACATATATGTGTAACGAAGTATATACTACTGGATATACATTCTACCTGGTATAATAAATGTTAGGTTATAGAATATTATTTAAGTAGCAGAGTTAAGCTAAAGTACAGAGTAGTGAGGCAGTCAAGGGAAAGCTCATCTCTTCCGTTTACTTTGACTGGCAATGCAATGTAACTGGAAGTAGTGGTGGTAGTAAGGTAAGTAGTAATCTTCTCCAAAAGAAGACTTTCTTTCAAAGAATAAAGGGAAGGAGGAAAAGCTGAACTTTAATCCTTTCGCGTAATGAGCTCCTTAGTGTGTCATTTTTTATCTTATAGGGAGAAAAACTCTCTTTTTACTAGGAAATTTGGATGATGGAATGACAGCAGAGTAGAAGGGTAAAAATTCCCTTTAAAAAAAATGCAGGTTCTAATAGTAAGTCGTATTATAATGGGTGTACAGTCAAACCTATTTTGGGGGGGACGTGTACAACTGTATTGTATTATTTTAATAAAAACATTATAGAACCCAAAAATTGACTCAAAATTTTTAAAAGCTAATGTAAATGCTGGAAGTAACTTGAATAAAATGTTATTTTCCCATAAGCCATATTTTTACTGAAATAACTTCTCGTACACAAAGAGAAAGTGAATTACTCCTTTAGTATGGATGTGTAAGCATCTTAAAGCTGCCAAGGGTGGTCAAAAACGTAGGTTTTGCTATAAAACTTGGAAAGAAATCGTAGACAAAAGTCCCACGTTGAAATTTAGACATAGTTGGCATATTATGTATCCCTCGTTTGTGGCCAGTATATCCATGCAAGTAGTAAGAATATACCAAAAGTCGGACGAAGTTGTTCAACTCATCCAATTTTTCAACTTCTTCCCTTTTATCAACTTCTCCTGTGTCTAAAGTCCCTGGTCGGAATGCCAATTTTTATGAATTCTGAGTCTTAGTGTCATTCAAACTCGAAGACATTGCATCACCTTGATAAGCTAGCTACTCCTCTCTTCTAGCAACTTTATTCATTCGTCTGCTGTCATGTTCTTATTTACTTTTATGACGAGCTCTCTCTCTCTCTCGTTTTTAGCAATTTAACATCAGCATCAGACAGATCACACCATAGTATCCCCCATATATATAAAAAAGACCCTTCAGTATATAAAAATAACCCTTTCGTCTTCATTCCAAGCCTGGCCACAGAGATAGGGCATGCATATGCATAAGATTCCCTTTCAGTCTCTAAAGAGCGTGGATACAAATAATCATCTCACTACACAAACTACCACTAAGACCACCACTACCATAACCATCAACTATTAAAATACTCAATCCAAGCAAACTTTACCAAAGTCCTAGGAAAGAGAAACAGAAAGAGGAAACAAGCTTTATATAATATTTTCCTCAAAGAGATGAATACATAGAGGTGAAAGTGGTCTTTCTCTCTTGGCTCAAAGCTCTTTTTTTATTTTAATGACTAATACGCCCATTGGTGCATGCGTTTTATGTCTATGTCGATAAATGGCTAAACTGATAGGTGATATTATATATGCATAGAGCTGGTAGACCAGGAGCAGACTGTCAGGTATAAAATTAGAAGTCAAGTCTATATTACCATTACCTACCTGATAACTCGTTCGGCCTTCCTTTCTTTACTTTCTAGTGCATTTTCCCCCTTTCCAACCAATCCATAAAAAAGGTGTCTGATGCTTTATCCTATCATCGGCATAGGTATATTAAGTTTTATCGTTTCTTTTTCAACCAAGCAATATGGCTTGAGCCAAGTAGACTGTAGGTTGTTGGTTGTGATGGTTGATGTAAGTAAGTAATATAATAGTCTTTAGATATTACTGATATTGTGCATAAGAAATGTATCATATACTTTTAGTAAGTGGTTGCCTTAACGGGAAACTAATTTATTTGAACAAGCTTTAATACTAGTTTGGAATGGGCGTGGTCATCTAAAGTATTATCAAGAGTGGTGGTTGGTTCTTTCTATTGTTTGAGGTTTGAGGATTTTCACCTGAATTAAACTCTATCTCTGTTCATGTTGGAAAGAATTCAATGTGCTGTTGGATGCCTAAAATAAGAGATAGAAATGTTGATGAAATAAAAACACAAGAATAAAACCAAAAAAAGAATAAGGGTTTCACTTTTTTAAGGGTTTAGTTTACAGCTCGTACAATTCTTCAAGAATATATAGATCTTGTTCATCTTCACTCAAATTTTTTGATGAGTTTCCACAGATGCTTTAGGGTTTTAAGTTCTTCTGTATCTCCTCTGTCTTATTTTACTTTTCATCTTTTGTAACATTTTATGAAGAGATATTTGGATCCGGGTGAAGGGAAATTTCTCTCGTGAGGGTGTTCTCTTTTAGACTCTATCGGGTGCGGCTTGACTGTTTGAAAGAGTTAATTTGAAAAATGAATATTACATGCAGGCTTATTCTTCAGAATTTTATCAAAAGAAACTCTTTATGCTAATAATAAATACAACAACGAGGACATTAATACTCTTAAGCTCCTGCCTCTCCTGTGAAAGTCTTAAGATATACAATTGGCTTAGTAAATCATGGCGATGATGATGGTGATGATGACGAAAGTACGGTAATATTATGAAAAAGTATTTCGTATGCTTATAAATTATAAATGTACCTTATGAAACACGTAGACACTAGACAGTCATGTTATACAAGAATACGTATGCAAAGTCTTAGAAAATCGTGGTGGTGGTAATGGTGGTGAAACTAGAGATGAGAGGAGGAAGTTGAAAGTGAAATTTAATTTCGTTTTTGAAATTCTACAAGAAGAGATTCAATGATGGCAAAGATATTATTCTGATGAGATCGGGTTGGGTTGATAGAACAGCTCCCTTTGTGACATAAAAGACAGGATTCATATGCATAGTTAGACAACTTTAGACTTTCCTCTTGTACAAAATTCCTTTTACATTATTACATGTACATCTAGGTATATACATCTATAATATATCCAGTTTACAACTGTAGAATGTTTATTTATTGCAAAGTATCACTACTACCCCTTCTTTCTGATACAATCTTTATGTGAATTGCATATCATAGGGTATCAGTTGGATGCACTTGGAGTCCTTGTGTATAGACTATTGGATATACAAAATATAAATTTGTATTACTACTGGAGACTTGTTCATTACGATGGATGTTTGGAATTGGAAAAGTGGAAAGTTGGATAGAAATAGTATATAGTAGTTGGTGGTTGAGTATTTGAAGGAATTTCGTGAAGGCATCTTTTCTTTTGGGGCCAATATTATATCTAGGTGGTTAAGTTGGTTGGTAGTTGGTAGTGTTGGATAAAAGTCTGTGAATCTCTGGAACTCTGAATTCTGTAAGGATGATGGTAAAAGACGACAGAGACGAGTGATGGATCTCTCTTTGATCTAATGTAAAAAAATTTCAGTGGGAAATTTCATCAGAGAAACAGCTCTAGAACGCAATTGAGTTCCCTTTGAAGCTCGTCATCGAAGTGAGGAAGAAAGCGTCGATTTCATGTTGTAATGTAAAGCGAAGCGTTCAGTTCTTCTCTTTTAATATTTTTTGTACTTAGTACTTACCCTTTACTCGTTTCCTTTTACTCTAGTCTTTATAAATGTATATACATTATATTATAACTTTTGCTTGCAAAGCTTTTTCGTTTGCTATCCAAAGCCCATGCCTATTTTATATTCTTTATTTTATACGGAGAAAAAGCATTTTACAATTCAAACTAACTAAATACACGTCAGCCTGACGCAAATACCAAAGAAATGGAAGGGGTTTAAGGTGTATTAAAGTCATCGTGTAAAAGTAGCATTCAAGGCTTAAGCAAATGCCCTCATGAGAATAAATAGAGAGAAAGTAGTAAATAACTTTCATTCCCGTTTGTTTGTCTGCCAGGAGAAATTCTTCTTGTACGACTTTTATGCTAAACTGGAGCTGGAGTGTATGAATTGCAAAACTTTTTGCCCTCCTTAACAGTCTTTAAAAACCCTTTGAGTTTTCTGAGATACTAAAAGTTATTACAAATGGGTTAGCTTGGTATGGGTTGGTTGCATTTTTAGCATTCATTCTTATTTTATGCAGATGAAATGAAGGTGTTGCGAAATAACTTGGATGGATGGTGGGGAAAATTACAAATAAGAGTGTATATGTTAAGCTACACAATTACTCTAAAATTTATTTTGAATGTAGGGATGAATGTGTAGCAACCAAATTTTGGTTGAAAAAGTTACCTGAAAAATATAGTCTCTGTTTATAATACACTGTATGGGATGGATATGGCAAACCTATGTGTTACATAATGTGTTTTTATTCAAGCATATATATATTTCAGATTTTTGACAACCCAAAAGCCTCTTGAAAATGTGCTTAAACTTCAGAAGTGCAATGGTAGCAGTATCTTATTGTAGTTGTGTTAGAGTTTTTGCTAAAATATATAAAGTTTGGAATACGGAATGTGCCCGTAGCTCGTACTTGAATGAATTCACAAGGGAAAAGATATAAATATTTATGCTTCACATCTTTCATATTTCGCAATCCTCATGATTGTCAGCATCTATGTACGAAGAATGTAATATGTAAAAGAAAAAAAATGTATAGATACACCATACACACAATGCCTCATGCAATAATATCTCTCTCTAGTTTGTAAAAATTGTGTATGAAATACAAGATCGACAAGTTAGCCGGGATGGATTGCTCCCAGGACTTTGTTGAAACACCGGATCCGACGGATGAACAATTTCCGAAATGTTTCGCAAACATTCTGTGTAATTGTGTGAAGGATGTCAAATTTGTATTCTGAACCCTATCCCTTTTGCTTGAGGGAACTGTGTATGTATCGGTATCAACAGAACATAAACTACTATACAAGTAAATGTGGTGATGCCCTTCTCTTTTAATTAAAGTTTGTGGTATCAACTCCCGATCCTTCCTTGAGATATGCAATAAGGAAAGTCAGTCTTTCACTTACTGCTTACACACAGACTTCAATCGTTAGTCAGAGTTATTTGTTTTGGATCATTTATTTAATGTTGGCTTGTGAGATATTTGCATTGAAGATCTTTCATCACAATAATTACGAGCCCACACTTACTTTCCCTTTCAAAATGTAACAAATGTTTAGCTTTAAGTAAGGAGATAAATCTTGTGAAGATGAAAACCTACTCTTTGGTATGCAATAGTTGTCTACTCCGTATTGCTATAAAGGATAGAAATGTAGATATAATAAATGTAGTTTTGGTATCTACTAAGGGTAAATTCCAAGTATTCTAAGCATATTTTACATTAACATGCTAACAAGCGTCTTGGACATCGTTGTTTAGTTTAATATTGTAACTCTTGAGTGAAAGGGAAAAGGAGTATTTGCAATTTGTAGTTTATCCTCGAGGATATTTGCATTCTTTGCTACTCGTATATATTGACTTGACTTGCTGTGTGAGAAAGAAAACAAATATTAACAAGACAATTTGAAAAATTTAATTCCGTCCATCCGGTTCGGTTTGTTGATATTTAGGTACATATAGTTGTGACTTACTACTACTGCTTATGCTCTCGTTGTTTCAGTTCTGGATGAATGTGGATGGTGGTATGTATTACTGGATATTATTATTATATAGATTTCGAAATTAATTTTGCCCCCAGACATTCCATCAAATTCTCGAAATACTTCATCATCTCATATTCAACATCCGTTTATAATTTAATATCTATCGTATCATATAATAAGGCTGCAATGTAAAAAGGAAAAAAAAATGTTTCAAGGATTTTTTCTATACGATAACAATATAGCTATATATATTATTATTATTGCAAATATTATATTTCAATCTGTTCACCATCATCATTCATATATAAAATTGCTTTTTAGCAAGTATGCAAAAGTTTTGTTTTATTTTTTGATTAATTCTAATATTATTCTGGACTCGGGGTAGTTTTATTTGATAATGATTTTCCTTCGCAATGGAAATGGAAGGATTGAATAAACCCTTGAATAAGGCTTTTCGTTAAATATTCATCAAAATTTTTGCATATTTGATTGCTTCACTGAATGTCTGCTTCCTCTCCTCTGCTCTACTTTCTAGTCAGATTGAAGAAGATT
>JAQGAA010003596.1:0-10659 GCA_034696425.1 Isotoma viridis
AAATACGGATAATAATTAAATCTGTTTGGCCTTGGGTGGATCGTCGCCGACCCACATTTTGATCCGTGGAATAGCCAATCATTCCCATACCCATTGTTTTAGATTTGATGCGCTTTAAAACAATGATACAGCGGATGTTTAATTGAGTTTTGTTAATTAATGCAGAATACTTTAAATGATGTTCTGTGTTCCGTCCGACGATCCACCCAAGGCCAAACAGATTTAATTATTATCCGTATTTGCAGTAAAATTAGAATTGACTACAAGTCTTATATTGTGACAGGAGATCCACGATGTATGCTAATTTTGGTAAAACAACAAAACATTGTTCTGTTATATTCAAAGTTTAATTTATGAAATTTCTCCATAGAAACGAGAATATATAAACATTGTGTAATAATTCTTTGTGAGAGTAATGTAGTATATCCTATATCTTTTGTGAAAGAACGGTGTGAATTTGTGAATTCACACGTCACACGTGTGCAGGGTGTTTAAAAAAAGACTCATTTCCTATAATAACTTCCTTAATCTAACATTATAATTATTTAAATTGGAAAATTATGAATTACCTTGGCCAAGACTTTTTCGAAACACGTTCGTTCTATAAATGATGCCCGTATTTATTTTATGAAATTCTGAGAGAGATTACAAAATTAGACTACAAAAGACAAAACCGAAATACGATGAAGAAAGATACACAGGGAAGAGAAGACAGGACAACGATGATTGATAAGAAACCGAATTCATTTCCCTCTTTGAATTAGAAATAGAGAGAGAAACCGCTTTCTACAGGAGAAAGAAGAGGCCAGGCAGTAGTAGTACAGTAGTAGTGTAGTGTGGGAGGAATGAGATTCTCTCTCATCTAGCGATGCTGGCTAAAATCTCTTTAACAATCCGCAGAAGGACAGAGTTGGAATTGGAACTGAAAGACGAAATACGTGTTTTGATTTTGTGACATTTCACAGAACAGCCTCGGTTCATGTCATGACATATTTAACTTGTTTAGACGAAGAAGCTGCCTGATTTGTAAATTCGAGTAGTATCTTGTCCGGAGACAGTGTGAGAAACAAACAAATGTTAACCGAGTTGTAAATATTAGAAGTTAGAACTATAGGTAATTATATATGCCATTCTAGCTGTAGCCTGTAGCTTTAGTATTATTTGCATGGAATAGATTTATTTTTGTTCCTAAGTGGATTACTTTAAACGTTACATAATTTAATTATGTTAACTTCTAACAAGGTTAAAACTATAACAAGCATAACAAGTAAAATTGAATTCTGTAGCAGGATCATTAAGCAAAATACATAGATGTTTTAGAATTTGTGTGCACAGTCACAGATTTTGCAATAACCAAAGGTGTCCTGTCATCAATTAAACAATTATAATTCTGATTAATATTTTCTTGAGATCCCTCACCATCTCCATTATTGTCCAAATGATTGTTTCCCAAGTGATATCGAGCTCTACAGGCGACCAAATGTGCGTAGTAAACGGGCGCTGGAATAGACACACTTCGAGTGCAACGGGCGTAAGTGTAGCATAGCTGATATGTCAAGGACTGTAACTCATCTGATTTAAATTCGTTGTCATCCCATACCAAGTGGTAGTGTGATGGTCGACTTGTACCCTAGAGCAATAATATTTTATAGTAACAATTTAGTTCAAGAGAAGCTTTAATATGCTTGTACTTTAATTATAGCAAGGCCTTGCATGGATTAATAAGAAATCTTTACTTGAATTCCTTGATGAGAACAAAGGAAAAAGTCAAAATCTCTTGGATGAGTTATTCCGCGATCGACTGTTGTCCCCGGTGGGATGTTTTTCCCTTTGCCGCATAAGTCCTTCCGGTCATTGCAAAATAATCGAGTGTGATGCTTTTTTTGAACAACGATGAAGGTTATCCCTGGTTGGTAGTCGGACTCTATCAAAAGACATGCTGCTCGGACAGCTACAAGTTCCTTTTCTTGTATCTTTGAATAAAATTATACCGAAGGGATATAGGTATCGAATTAAGGCATCAGCGAACATAGATTGATGAAATTATAATAAATGCCCAGGTAGCGTAGTGATTATATAGTAAGGAAATATGTTGTATTCATTAAATAGTTAATGTTGATAATGTTAATGTTAAACTGAGTTGATGTTAAGCAATTTATAAAGATCTGTAGAATTCGTGTAAGGCAAGATTTCTGTCAGAGTTCTTTCAATCGGTTGTTAAAATCAACACAACAATCCAAATAATCCAGAATAGATTCATGGAGATGGTGAGTTATTTACTATTTTACTAACCTCGTCTAGTTTATTCTCTGGAACTCCAGTCCTATACAAGATGATTCGATGGGGCTTAAAACCTCCTGTTGCTTTATAAAACATCATCAGCACCTCTTGAACCATTGATGTCAAATCTTGAATGATCACTTGTCCGTGTGGTTGAACGCGGACCGTAGCGGAATATCGCGAAGGATGGGCATCTATTGAGCCTACAACTGAGGCAATAGATACTTTTGCTTTGGTTTCACATACTGGCGAGTGACTCACATCCACTCCCAAGAAAATGATGGGTTCATTAAATACCTGTAAATAATTAATAATTTGATATTAGCTAAGATTAGCAAAGCTTATTCGAACGAGACTGCTTTGTCTAAAATATGATCGTTGTCAAAAATGAACAGAAACCATTTAAGAACTTACTTTGTGTCGCATAGTTGGAAGAAGAATCGAGTTGATGCCACCCAGCTTGACATTAATTTTTAAACACAGGTTGGACAAAGCTTGAGAGGAATGCTTAGCTATGACATTTCTGTATTGGACACACTGTGTCGGAATTCATAACTGAGTGTCACCCACTCGTTTCACTTCTGCATAGATAGGGGTTTTACCAGGAAGAATGACGATTACTAGTTGCAAATCCGGAAAAGTAGATTTCAGATGCTGGAACATTGATTCGACTTGATCGGCTGTGGTTGCATATTTGCAAAAACAGGGTTTAGCAACTATAGGCATTCCAGCAACAAAGCTTGCCTCTTGTAGGTCCTGAGTGTATTTCCTTAATCTTGTTCGGTTACTTTCTTTGGAGCAAAACATGCTAAAGCCCAAACTCTGACTTCAATACCCAGGAAAAATGTCTTCCCTCGCATGTCCCATACTCCTTGTGATGGCTATTTATTAAAAAGTCATACATTTTTGCAAATTTACGCTCACTATATATAGAAAGAAACCCATTATCTAAATTTTTGAAGTTCAAATTACCGTTTGAATTACTGGTCCTTGAAATTGGAGTTTTGGAGGAGGTAATACACGTCCAGGGATGGTAATCATAGACTCACTAACTTTCAACCCGAACTCTTGAACATATGGATCATTATTAAAGTTTGCTGTCTTAACCCGTGCGTTGATTTCTGCTTCGCGTTCTAAAGCGGAGCTTGACGCTGCTTGAATAATAGCAGAAGTCTGCTTGTCGGTCAATTTCTTATTGTACCGTTGTCCCTTCACTATATGACATACCTGTAAATCAAATTAAACATTCTCTTTGTAGATAACCCAAGAAAAACCTAAACGAAAGGGTACTGGCAAGTTTAGCTCCAAGTCCCTGCGGAATAAATAAGATTGTCCATGGACGTAATACGTTCAAACTACTACTACTATTTATCTTCCCCCAAAATAAGTCGACAAACATTGAAAAGTTTTCTTTGTGTAGTCATTTAAAAAAATAATGCATCAATGTCCATTAAAGTAATGATTAACACTAGAACCTAATACAATGCTCAGCGACTTTATTGGGATTTTAAGCATCATCCTATCAGAAGGATATTATTATTTACATATATGAAATCTAGATCACGGGAACTTAAGATTCGAATGGAAAAAATAACCACCAGGAACAATTAAGGTTTATTTTACCTGGCGCTGTCCGTCATAATTGGGAACTTAACTAAAAACGAAAATTTGCTCTTGTCTTACCTCCAGAGGAAAATATATATGCTTTGTCTCCTGACCCACTTGTAAACAAGGGAGGTTGGCATACTGAAGCCGAATTTTGTACTTGTCCCAAAAGTACTTAGCAACTGTGCAGTCCACAATTTGTCCATTTTCCAATTCCAAAGGAAAAGTTTGCTTGAGAGGCGAGTACTTGGTCACATTGCATACTCTGTATTTCCTTTTCATTGTTCCTAAGTGGGTGACTTGTATCTTTATACCTTTAATACGTTTCTTGAACTTTGACTTGTCTACATCGGATAGGCATTTTCCTTTTTCCTTTATATTTTGAACTTGTGTCTCGTCCAGAAGTTCGAACAGGAAATCCATCACAGATTGTTCTTTAAAGAATGGTGTGGCAGCAGCTATTGGATTAAATTGCATTGAATTAAAAGAAATAACTTTTAAACATTGACGTAAAAGAAATGTTATGAATTCACTAACAGTCTATAGTGACCATCATTTTCCACATGGATGGACGGACATTTTGATGATATCCAAGCCACACTTCCTTTCCTTCACCAAGGGGATGATAATATCCCTCAGGAGATGAGAAGAAGCTTCTACCTACTGGGGTGACCGTAATAGAGGGCAAGTGTCTTAATATTGTGTCTATTGCCTGAAAAACCAAAAGATCATATTAATATTTTGATGCTGAAGAGTGAAGATAAAACAAAATTTCCCAAAAAAGGATTCTGTTTTGAACTCCGAAGCTCTAGACATTAAAATAAACTTTAATTCAAATTCCTCGCACCGAATTGTAACGCCTATCATAATGAACTACATTATTTTTATTTAAACATTTACTTTTAAAGTTTAAAAAAATTGGCCTCATTGAAGAAGTGAGTTTGCACTCTGAATTATATTTTCACTTACTTGAATAGCATTACTTGGAATCAGTGGCAATATTCCATCAACTGCCTCTTGTAAATTAGACAAGACAATGTTATCCATCCTTCGTATCCGAACGCTGAAAATGGTTGATCTTTCATCCGGAATACTGACCTTTAAATACAAATAGTTTATTGCATGTATGCAAACATTAAAATAAAGGAATTCGATTTTTTTAAACGTACCTTTAGAGTTATAGCTCTATTGTCTCCACTGCCGAGCCATATTGGATTATTTGTGTACAAATTGGATCGTCCATCAAAAACAGGCTTGAGAGCTCTAAAGTTATTGAAATGAATTTCGACCATTTCTTGAACAACACTTCGTTTAACTTGATGTGGAAGTGTTTTTGGTTCGAAGGAAACATTGTAGTGGTAAATAACAACATCTTTTGGAAGAAAAATTTGAAAATGATTTGTTCGTAGCTGAATTGGTCGTCCCTCCTGTCCCAAGTCGGGTCTCGTTGGGTATGAAAATCCTGCAATTACAATTTCATTTTCTGTTATCTCACACCTTAAACTTTATTTATCATGTTTTAACAGAGGTTAGAAGAAACTTCTATACCATCATCATTAACTTCTTAAACAAAAAATTTAATTTCAATGTTTTTAAAATTTAATAAACAACGATTAGCTTCTGTATCCCCTCCATAATTGATTTTTTCTAAATTAAAATGTCTTATAAAAACGACTACCCATAAAACTAAAGCTAACCGTATTAAAAGTAGAAACTTACTTCGTTCAACAGGAACCATTTTAAAGAAGTTAAAACTGAAAAGTTTTAAAGGAAAAAAATTTTCGAAATAATTACTTTTTTCACAAACTTTTGAAAAGAACAAACCCAAAATATTATTGGGTATAGAGAATTTTGTTAAAATTCCTTGAAAATGATTTTGACGAATTATGTCTCGTCACGACGACTTGCAAAGCAATTCAGAGCATTGTGAAACCTAGTCTAAGACCCGATTACTCTCTTCTACTTGTCAACTTTCACAGTATTCAAATAAGACCATTTGAATTAGACAGTAGTAATAAACAATATTAAATTCATTGAAAAGCATATTAAATTTTACCCTAGTTATAGTTATATTATGTTGGTATATGGGAATGGCGAATGAGTGTGCTTACTGAAAACTGAGGAATGCAGGTGAAACTCAAACAGTATTAGTTAGTTTACCTATCTTATTAGGTTTGCTAATGTCTCAGCAGGTAGATATGGAGATCGGCTCCATCCATGACTAGTTTAGATAAGACGGCTGTACTGGCTTCTATGAAAATTAAGTTTATTAAGATATTTCTAACCATACATTGTAAAATTTACAAGGAAAAGCTTTACCTTTACTTTTATTACTTCTTGACACTTTTCTAATGGCTGACTGTTGTAGTTTGTAGTATAGTAGTGGGTACTGGAAAAGAACGGTAAAAGAGCTTGAGATCAAAAATGTACTTGCAGAGGTAATGATTTACTTGCACAACTTAAATGCAAAGTTGTTTATGAAATATTCATAGACATTCAAATTTTTAAAAAGTTTTTATAAATAGGATTTGCACTTTATACTTTTATGATATTTTGGGCTTTTTTGCTTAGCTTAGACTAGACATATTGTATTCTCTCGAGAATTGAGTTGTTAGTCAGTTGCTAGTTTACTTCTCCCTCAGTCATACCATGTTTCCTTTGTGGTTTGCGCTGCGTTGCATTGTTTTTAATAATTAAAATTTTTGGCATCTAATACAATTTCGCTTTTGACAATTAGCTTCACTCTCAATAAAAACCGGATATATTTGACAATGTTTGACTGTATAAAAGTAACTAAATTTCTTTAGTCTTCAGACAATTTTAATTACAATTACACATGTCTCTGCTAAAAAAAAATTGCACCCTGTACCGTATAGGAAGATTTTTTAAACCATGAAATGAATTTTAAACTTTGTTCAATTTGCTTTAGATTAAAACTTCATCTGAATCCTCAGAATATCCTCTGAGCTCCAGGAGTATCAGTGATAGTTCAGACAGTCCAAGTGAGATATCATCAGATGAAAGCTCTGACAGTAGTCTCTTCAATGCCATTTCAAAAGCTATTGATTATCCTGAAAAATTTCTATTTGGGCCTAAGAAGAATCCACCTGAATGTCAAGTTAGTCCAGTGTCTTCAAATTTGAGGCAGCGTCCGGTAACACCACCACCACCAGTTTTACCAGTGCCAATCAGCATTCATAACTTTTTTCCGAGTTGTGGTGCTTTAGCTCGAAACCCAAAGGTAATTCTTCCTCCTGGAGAAAGTCAAGAGTATAATTTTAAGGACTTTCAGGTAGACTTCGCTGACCAGTTTCCCCACAGCCATTGGAATCCAATGAATTCAATTCTAGAACCAATTGCAACTTGCTATAAATCAATGCACAATCGAACAAGTACATCCGTACCTCAACTTGTCCCAAGTGTTCCGAGGCCGAGGGTAAATGTGACACGAGAAGACATATTTACGTATCCTCCTGAAAAAATCCAGAATACATTCACAGAATGCAATTTCGTCATCCAAGTACTCAAGAATCAATACAATGAGGCTCCAGGAAATCTCCCAGGGAATCTAAGACCATTCAGAGCTTTGCTCGAAGACCCGAACGGATTCGAGCACAAAGTCTCAATCAGAAATGTTCCTATGATTCGCAACAGCTTTTATGGACTTTTTTACCCAACTATGCCTGGAATTTATAAGATATCAGTTTTTATTGTTCATTATCCACTTCCTAATCGATTTAGTACAAATCTTCCGTCTCCTTCATCTCGGGACCATGTAAAAGGCAGTCCATTTATCATGAAGATTTCGAAAAATTACATGTTGGAGACACGACAGTAAATCGATGTTGAAACTCATTTCACTATTCATTAATTCAAAGCTATTTCAAAATTTTACTTTGATAACTAAGATTTTTAAATCTGTATAATTTTAGGGTTTCCATTCAAATTGGTAAGCATGGCTTGACGGACTCGGGAAGCAATCCCGGGCGATGTTGGGGGCTGACAATGGATCATGTTTCTGATAATGTAATTAAGCTATTTCACATAATTACTTTATTCAGGATTTTGTTTTTATTATTGTTCATTAAAACACCAATGTTGACCTGTAACTAACTACCTTCACAATTTACTCTTTCAGATTTTCGTGACCAATCGAGAGATGCATAATATCTCAGCCTTCGATGCATTTGGAACGCTCAAGTACAATTTTGGCAAATCACCTTACGGCAGTAACGAAAATCTATTCCGGCCTACTGGAATCGTCTGCGACCACTTTCATCGTCGTCTTTTAGTTGCAGACAAGGATCATCATCGAATTGCCATTTACTCGTTGGACGGGGAATTCCTCTTTTCATTTGGTTCTTATGGGCATGAAGATGGGCAATTTGCATATCCGTGGGACATTGATTGTACTTTGAATGGAAATCGGATTGCTGTTTCGGACTCAAAGAACCATAGAATTCAACTTTTTGACAAGTAAATGTCATGACATTTAGATTTTTTCAACGAAATTTTCAGATCGTAAGTAAGTGATATATCCGACATTAACTCTTTGTGTTTTTTGTTGCAGATTTGGAAATTTCGTTAGCAAGTACACGTTTTTTGACTCTCACCCTTTCGAGTTCAAGAAGTATTTGGATAACCCCAGAGGAATATCGTTTGATATTGACGGTATGCAAAAATTTGACTCTATTCTTATACAGACCCCAACTAGTTCGAATTTTCTAAAAACAATTTTATAATATTCATTATTTAGAAAACAATATTTTCGTGTCGGACTTCACACAAGAATCAATCGTCAAAATCAAAACGGATTGTACTGAAGGGGAAAAGCTTGCAACTCCATTTAAAGCGTTCGGTCGTCTTCAAGGGCTTACGGTGGATTCAATAGGGAACATTTTAGTTTGTGATACTCGTCGAAATGTGGTTCGCGTTTTGAAACCCGATGGAACCTCAGTAGTGTCAATTGGCATAATAGAAAATGTTCCTTTGTTCATGCCCCTTAATGTTTCTGTAATGCGAGGTGGAAGTGTTGCCATTCTTGATTATAATGGTAGGGTTCGAGTGTTTTAAACGGTTGAGATGATCATAAATGCTCGTTTTGTTACGCATGCTGTTGCTGTAGCCCGTTGATTTTTATAAAATGTTGTTTTATTTTGTTGCCTAATTTTTTTTTCTGCAAATCGTAGCTAATCAATGTACTAATGCTGCTTAAGATAAGTCAGATAATGAAATTGATTTTAACACATTATTTTTATAACTATATTTAATAACTACAATCTAATACTTCCCACTCTTTGACATAATTGATGTGGTTCAAGTGTGCATGAACAGTATTGTGTTGAACGAATTTATAAGCTCACAAGAATAGTATTATGTTAAATGAATTAATATGCTCACATAAACAGTATTATGAATGAATTAAATTTAAACCCCTTAGTACTTTAGTTAGTTTGTTCGATTAGCTTGATTGACTTTTTTGCTTTCGTTAATACCTGACATGGTTATTGTTTTAATTTCTCATGCTGTCACGGCGTGAACTAAATATGTTACCAGATAAATTTATAATGAACTTGACTTTTACAAGCTATTGAGCTTCCGGTGTTGTTAGTTTAGTAATGAACAGACCAATTATGAATTAAGTAAGTAATCTTGTTCAAATAAATCTTAATTAGTTGCAATGTTAAAAAATCTACTACTTTTGCAGATGCGTTATGTTTCATAGGGCATTACATTTTTTAATTGTCAACATGTCAAACAGGAAAAAATAGTTTCATCGGGCAACACAAGCTACCCCATTTTACACAAAAACCAGAAAATGCGAAACAGTTAGGCACAAGTTTTTCCTTTAGCTGATCGTTTTTCAGATGCAAGAAAAATTATTATACTGCAACCGTATTTATGAATCATCAAACGTGTAGTAAAATCGTTAAGTTATTTTTATGTATAGAGCTAAATTCTTTAAACAGATTAAACAAAAAACATTGTAAAGTACCCATGGGGTTTAAATCTGGGAAACACGGTGTGCTTATGCGTTATGCGGATGCCTACCACCACCATCATCTAAAAATATATAATTGCATTACTAATTAACTAATGACTTGTTACTATTATCAGAAATGTAAACAATACTTTGGGAATTAGGGTTAATTCGGAGTCGTGCAATAAGATAATAATTAAAATGCATAGGATTTAAAAAGTCATAAATTCATTTGAAGATGATAGTTGACATTCTCATTTTTATAAACCCCTATGGGTACACACCTAAAACTAAAAAGCGAGAAGAATGAAAAGATTCAATTCTAGCAGTGCGGGAGAAGTTCTATCAGATCAGAGAGTTATGCCCTGGACAGAGTTGTTTACAAGTGTAGAATGTTATTGATTGCTGTCAAAAACGGTTAAAAGTTCGGAAAAACGAAAAATATAAAGGTCAAAGGGTAAGTAACTTTATTGTAAATTGGAATTAAGCAAAAGTTAATTAATGTTCTTTTATGATTTGTGCTGTTGGTATTTTTGTAGGTTGGAAAACTGGCAAAGATGAAAGAAGGAAGAATGTGGAATGTTGAGTGTGGAATGGAAGACTACTTTTGTGATGACTTTATTAAAACAAAGAAATGTGGAATGTAAGCAACGTGTTTTAATTTGAAGATTGTGAATTCAAGTTTGATTAATTTTTGTATTTTATTTACAGGTGTGGTAAATTGTAGTCCATATTAAACTACTGAAGTATTTTCTTAGGAGACATCCTTCGCAAACACCACAGCTTGGAGTTAA
>JAQGAA010003597.1:0-10657 GCA_034696425.1 Isotoma viridis
TTGTTTAAATGTAAATTATTTATTTATTTATAATTAACATTTAATTTTTTAAATTAACTTCTCCCCTGCTTTGGCTAATATATTTTTAAATTAATTCTTTGGAAATGGCCTTATTATTATTTAATTATGGCTGGTATTTTTTCATCCAAGTTTTTTTGAGAGAACTTATGCTTTGGGAGTATTGGGTGTTATGTAATTTTAATTTTTTTAAACTAAAGCTTGTATTCAAAAAATGCAAATGAAGAAAATGCCTGCTAACCCGTAAAAATCGATTTTCTCTTCAGTTTATTTCCATTTCTCTAACACCACTTGCTACATTAAAAAAAATTAAGTCATGCAAAATCCCAAAATTATTTTTAAAAAGATATTTTTACAATTTAAATTATAGCCAAAGGAAAGAATAATGAACCCTCAACCTCAAAAGAAAATGAGCCCTCAAGTCCAAGAGAAACTTCTTTCACAACTTCATCAGATTATTACAAAAAATCCCGAGTCTCCCAACAAGAATCTTCATCACATTTACCAAAAGAATCTCATCAGAAAACTTCTGAGCCTAGCACACCCCCTTCTTCAAAGTATTCTTTCTCATCAAGTAATGGAAGCCCTTACGACAGGTATCATCACACTCCATACACCACCACCCCCACTACAAATACAAGATCTGAGTCCACTCCCACTCCTTATGAATCAAGGGAAAAAGTTCAAGAAGTAAATTATCATCACCCTGGAAGAATGCCGCATTTATCAAAACCATCAAATCCTAAATTGAAACCGCCTGTGCCTCCAAAACCCCAACAGTACGGGATTCTTCGACGAGAGAAAAACTTCCAGCTTCCTGTTCGAGTTGTTTATGAGACTTTTATCTAATAGTTAATTAAGTGACTTCGCTACTTTGAATCAATTAATTACTTCTTGTCACCTCTTTTAAAAAATTATAGAATGCTTCACGAGTGCCAACTGCCAATGCCAAACCTTTCTAGAAAAGCTTAGACAAAGTGTATCCTTAGATTTTTAATAAAAAAATATGACTTCCAATATTACACTTGTACCCACTGATTTAGTTTATTTTTATTACACTTTAGAAAAAAACTAAATTGTATTTTATTTTCAAGTAAAAACTGCTAAACCATGAAATTAGTTCTTACTAAACAAATTATAATATCGTGTATTCCTTACTTTTGTACTGTCTTCACTTAATAAACCGTAAGTACTAAAAAACTGCAAATAAAGGGTCATACATCGTTAAATACTTTTGTTATTACGTCCATAACGTTCGTTTTTATTTCATTTTTCACACATTCTGTCATCTCTAAACATCAAGTCACCTTCTTCAGTCATGTTTATCAAGTTTTATTTCAATTTTTCCACAAATACAACTTTTTTTCTTTATTTTTTAAAATTTAATTTAAATCTAAGGTTTCATTATAAATTGCATCATACATCGGTCACAATGTCCCTATCTACAACACATTATATAACACTCAACTTATCAATGTCTTGCATTATCTGACAAATAACTAAAAAATAATACCTAGCCAATAAGCCTCACTTGTCCTTCAAGCATCAAATTTTAAAGTCAGATTCATCAATGATGTACATATTCTATTGTTTTACATTTAAATACATTCAAATAGCGCTCATCTATCAGCAAGATTTTCAACTGAGATTATATATAAATTATTCAATATTTGTCTGAAGCAGTACAGTTTTAAATAGCTTTCTTTTAAAAAATGGACTAATAAGATCTATTTTTCTGGCGTATTTTTAAATTACTCATCACAAATTCATGTATTTCGTCATAAGGACATCGTCGCTTTATTACAAATACAATCAATTGCAATTTTGCTAATCAATATTATTACTTACTATTAAGTTTACAAAGTTTTACTTTTAATATACAAACGTCCAGTTTGATACTATAGTAGTATTATTCCATTTTCATTTTTATAGAAAAAATCTCTCGAAGCAGACGTATGATTAATGGCGTAGTAGGTAAATTGTACCACACCCACTCTCATTGCATCTTATTGACTTTTTACGGTATATAATATTGCTGCTGCTAAAACTTAATTAGAAAAGAGTGAGTAACATTTGTAAAATGCAATTTATTTGTTTTTCTGTCAAGTCTAACTTTCAGTGAGTAGAGAAAGTTGAAGGGAGACCTTAATTATTTTGACCTTTATTTTGACTGAACGACGACCGACGACAGTCAACGCCAAAGACTACCAGCAAAACAATTTTTCACTTATGCTACTCACTATTTACAAGTTTTACGCTGACGCTTGACGCTAATTAACACTTAAATATGAAACTTCTCGAACTATGAAAAAAAATCTTATTCAATTTCAAAAACTTCCGTCGTTAAAATTATCTGATGGAAATCATTTCAATTTTGCTAATTATTATTTGATATATAAGAGATGTAAATCATCGGTTCATTGAAAATGATTGAGCGTATTTAATGTGGATTTCTCTCAACTGAAGTTAGAACTGGAACTCAGGGAGCAACAGGGAGGGAGGAATACATATTTGATTATTAGTTATTATAATTAACTAAAGACATGATTAATTAATTATGAACTATTGACAAGGATGAGTTGAAGACTGCAAATGATGATACGAGAGAAAAGAGATAAGGATTTGGGTGTTAATTAAGATGAGTTTGTAGAGACTTCTTGGCTGCTAGTGGACAATCGAGGTCTAGCCCATTCAACAAAATCGTCAATAAGAACTGGCCATGCTCCTTCTTCATCGTAGTTGCTAAGGTCTGGAGAAATTGTTTGACAAAAGTCCAAAAGCAACACCCATGTATCACGTGGTATAGACCTTTTATGCTGCTCCTGCAAACACAACACAATTTTAATAACTAGTTAGATATTTCTCAAAAGCTGTCGTGAATAAAGTTCGTAAAGCTTCTTTGAAAAAGTGTATAGAAAGAACGTTAGAGTTTAAACGTACTTGTAGAAACTGCGTCCAAAGGTTGAGAAGAGGGAACCGTCCATGAAGTAGGATGTGCCAATAAGGAATCGCCATATCTAACTCAATCCCTTTTTGAGTTGGATTTTTCGCATAGGCAAATGAGAAGATATACAGGTCACGGAACTTTGTAGGGTCACGTAGAGTGTCTGCTTCAACCGAGGGCAGTTTATTTCGCAATTTATCAATCGAATCAACCCTAAAATTAAAAAATATAAATGTACTCTACTTATACGTACCCTAAAAAACTACTTATAAAGTGCCCAAGGAAATTAAAATTAAAGCCTAACCCAAGGTCTATGAGGCCATTCTGAAATTCTTCACGTGAGAATTCACACTGGGTAGCAGCTCTCATTTTCCACACCATGATGAGCACAAGTCGAGAGTCAGGCTGTAATTTGAGATCTTGTAAAAGTCGAAGTGTTCCTTCTGCTGTCATCTTCTCGGGCTCAGTAGGGTCTAAATATTTTTAATAATAAAATATTTCAATTACAGATTTTGTTTGTTTATATTTAACAGTTTTGCAGTTTAGTCAAGCTTAATAATTAGTAAATAAAGCAATAAATGAACAACAATCCTACCTCTGTATTTGTTAAAGAGCTGATCAACTTTTTTGCGGTCTGCCATGGGTTGATGCTGTGTTTGTCTGACTGTACTTGTTTCTCTCCAGTAAATCTCAGGGTTTTGAAAGTAGGCATCCGAGGCCAGTTCTAATTTCCAATCATGTTGAGACAAACAATAAATTGCTGTTGGCTCACTAGTCTGTGTAAAGGAGACAAATCGCTTCACCTTGTCTCGCTGTGTTGATTTTAACTTGTGCTAAAAATACAATAATAAATAAGGTTCAAGGTCACAAGTTACTTACAAATTATTAGTCGCAAGTTATTCAAAATGACTTTTAAATGTTGACATGACACCGTTGGTCCTTGCTCCTTGGTCCTACACAATTATAAATTGTAATTCCTTGTGTTGCGGTGTCTTGCTTATAATTTCTTAGAGAGATTTGCGTAAATAATATGGACTATACACTATACCTCAGCCAGATTTGGGCTGGCTTTATGCCAAACAGGTTAACATTTTATAACGCTCCTATGCAATAATACAATGTGCAACTTCGTTCGTATTGCATTTACATTGGATATTATGTAGGATTCATATTAAACATAGTACATTTCATTATAAGAAAAGGAAGATTGACTTACCATTTTTGCTAATTTCTCAAACTTCAGTCCCACTGACTACTGATGATAATTACAGCTGAACACTATCAACTATTGGCTTTGTTAATGTTAAATGTGTAATGACACCCTAGACCCGAATGTCACTGTGCACTGACTGCTGACGCTGACTGACTGTGAGAACTACCAACTACGAGGATGCGTACTGGTTGCTGGTAAAAAGTCAAATGAATAACAAATTATAAAATCCCTAATTGTAAATTAAATTTGCACACCAAAAATTAATCCAACCGTTCAATTATAAACGTTTTACTTCCTTTACTAATCTCCGCCTTTAAATAAGTTATGACTTATATGAACTACAAACTAGTCCTTGCAAAAACTACCTCCTGACCTCAGATGTCAGACATTAAATTTTTTGCGAATTACACTTACAACTTATATGACTTTCAAACCCAAAAACGAATGTAAAATTTTGCAAAACTGAAGATAATGCCACTCTTTTTGCTCTTTCCTAACCGTAATCTATGGTGCTTTGCCTTTTTTTTGAAATTTATTTAAATTATTTAAAAAAAATAAAAAACGGGAAAACTATTTCAAAATTCATAAAATTTGCAGAATTATTTGGGATTTGCATTCACTGCAATTTTTGTAAATTCAAAGTCCCGTCGTGTGCTAAATTCCCAAATACTGTGAACTGCACACTTCTATTAATTCATAACTCGAGTTTTGAGAGAGCGCTTCTGAACTCTGAACTCCAAACAAAACAAAAATCTAACAACAAAAGGCTATTATTTTGTGAATTGCGTTTTGACCTTTGACCTGATAAGAGAAGAAGGAAAGAGTGGCAAATCCCAAATGACCTTTGACCTACCCTATACCATAATATTTATAAGGTTTAATTACAATAACTCCTTAATTAAATACAATTTTACAAAATTAACTAAAATTATGAAAGTTTGTTGTTGAAGATGCAACTTGTCTCTAAGTTATTGCAATACAATTTAATCCAATTGGGTTTAAAATATGGCGGTAATATAAGTCAATTTTTTTCAGGCAGGATTTAGTCTTTCAAATGATTGACTGCTGCGCGTGCTTATTGCGTGCGTGCGTTGCGTTGTTGCTTTCGCTCTTATGATTTAGGAATTAGGAATTAACACCTTCTCTCAATTTGCAGAATAATTAAGTATGGGACAGAAAATTTACAAAATAATTCTATTCGAAAATGTGTTTTATTCGGAATTTTTAAAGTTTTGAAATCATTTGAATCTTTATATTTAAGTTAGGTTAGATGATTTTATGAAATTACCTATGCCTATACGAATGCGGCCTATATTGAAAAGTTTTTTTTGTAACTTTTAAAGTGAATTTGTAAAACACATCTTTTATCTCGCAGTTTTGAGTGGAAGGGTCATAGAAATAGATATATGGGAGGTTCTCAGACTCAGACGATAGCATTTATCAATGAGGCAAATGAAAATAACAAAGACAAAGATTAACAATAATATAATTCCCTGAAAAATAGGCAGTCAGGAAAGATATAGTTTTCATATATTATATGGGACTAAATTTTAACCTAGTGTTAACCTTTGCTAAAATACCAATTTAACACCAATAACATAATATGCAAAAACCTAAATTGTTTGAAAATTTCCTTCTACTCGAATGTCATTCATAAGATTCAGTATGTTATGATGTTTGATCTTTTAAGGAAGTGATACTGAAAATATAAATGGACCTGATAATTTTCATTTTTTCATCTTCATCTTTCCAAATGCAATAGCCTTTAATGTAATAAAATCATAGTATCGAAATTAACATATTTCAAGGGTTGTTTACTTGATTATTTAATGATTAGTAAAGAAGAAAGAATTGATTTACATTTTAGGGCACAATATTGAATGCATAATATAATTTATAATTAACTAAATTAAATAAATATATTTATAATCCTCGTAAACAATTAGGCGTGAGGAGTTTAAGCATTTTATCCCACGCGCAAGTAGCGATTTCATTTCGAATATGAAGGTTCCAGTCTAATCCGTACACAAACTCGGTGTGTTCATTTATTATTTCTACGTTCACATCGGAAACATGGTAGTCAAATATCCTGGAATTAAAATAAAAACATTGTATAAAGACAATAGATTCTGAAAGATTAGATACTGTTCTATTGAATTCGGCCAGGCTTATTTCAACATATATTACATTTTTGAATAATTTCCAACATTTATACAAGTAGCAATGAATTTGAATTTTATATCGTAGGAAATACCTTAAAGTCATGTCATAGCTCACAGAAGCAATTACAGTGGGATGAAAAGGCGAAAATTTGACTCGTTTAACAGCATGACCATGATCACAAATTTGAAATACGGGTTGTTTGTAATTTCTTAGATCCCATCCTCTTATAGTGCAATCTGATCCTGCAGTTGCTACCAAGTTCTCAGTATATTTTGCCCAATCACAAGTTAGTAATTCATTTTCCGACGCTGCTAAATAAATCTGAGGTTTTTGATTGTTCGCTTGCATATCCCATAATTCCATTATTCCGTCTTGAGAGACACAAGCGTAAGTGTAGGGGGAATGGGGTGACCAAGACGCTTGATATACGATTAGTTCTGATGCTGCCATCTTTAATAAGGGCCAGGGTGATGTCATGTCGTACTGTAATCATTTAAATAACTATTAGACTTAAATAACAAAGTTTGAAACAATTCGTATAATCCACAATCTTAAATTAACATTGGTTACTTAAATTTTCAGGAAGAGAATAAAATAAGAACCTTTTTCAAAAATGTTATTATAATTCTACAAGAAAAAAATAAGCATTTCATAAGTGAAATATTATCATAAACTGTTGACAAAAATCATGATTTGATTACAAATAAATAAATTATTACACAAGAAACAGTTCCATCCCAGGAAGCAGCTAAAACAGTATTAGCAAATTTAGCAGGAGCCCATTCAACAGAAGACATTTCCTTTTTGTGTCCTTTGAACTCATGTACAGGCACCTGGAATTATTATTAATTCAATTATGATATGAAACATGAGAATCATGACATTAATCCAATTTGGAGGGGACAGCGACAGGCGTTTCTGGAATTGTCCATAAATCTCATAACTTAATTTCTGTCTCTTTACAACATACAACGTACCCAGCAATGTTTGTTAAATCAATTCAATCAAATTGCTATAAAGGAAAATTGTAACTCGTAACTTATTGAAAATATTTAATACAATTACCTTTGGGAATCTTGTACCTAAATTCCAAACTTGAATGAATCCATCACCAGCCGAAGTAGTCAAAATATCCGGATCCGTTTCAGACCAGCACACGTCAAATAAATTGTCCCTGTAGTCGGCTAACAATATTTGCTCTAATTGACTTGACCCTTCATTTCTTTCCAGTACATGCAAGTATCCAGCCCCTTTTAAATAGAATACAAAATTCAATTTAGCATTTTAGGTAGGAGACATACCCAACCATAAAAAACAATTTTTAGGTAACAACCTTGCAATCCATAATCACTTCCAGTAGCACATGCAATTCTATTTCCATTAAATGGGGAAAACTTGACGGATTGTCCATGTCCTTTAGTTACATAAGTTGTTGGTAATGGAATTGGCCCTTGACCTTGAGGAGCTGGCCCTGCATAAACTGGAGCTGTGGCCATAATTGTTTTTTTTTACAGAAATCTGGAAATCATAATCAACATACATGAATATTAATAAGTAACACAGGATTGGCTTTTAATATTTCATTTAAATTGCTTTAATTATTATAAAACTATCAAATAATAAAATTATTCTTATTTGCTGCGACATGAAAATAAATTTATAGCCCATCTTATGTTGTATGTGGATTTATTGTACCCGTCGTATTTTGCCTTGAATGGCACTTTGACAGGTCTGTCACTCTTTCAATGTTACAATTTATTATTTGATTTTTTAGACATTAAATGAAATTATAATTGAATCAAAGTATTATTCTTGGATGAAGGTTGACATTTATTGATATTATTTCCTCATTTGTCTCAAATTAATTTAATCCGCTACTTTTTCTGTCTCCACGTACAATTTTATTGTCCTATTATGACGAATGACGAACGAATGTTTAGGAATTTGATGTACCTTAAATTATTTATAATTTATAAAATATATTAAGGTTAGCAAACCCGGGTCGTCTGAGACAAAATAAAAAAATATATTTCTGAATTCTGCTGACTCTGATCTAAATAAGAATTACTTTTTAGCTTATTGACTTTTTTACTCTTGAGAAAAAAGATAAAAAACCTTGTTCCCTCTGAACTTTACTGAACTCAAGCGTTTTTACTCGGGGCAATAATACAATGTACGACAGCTATGCTGTGTTTGAGCTTTGTTTTATTCTGCAGGACAATTATCTGACCCTATAGATCATGTCATGTCATCATGTCCATCTTAAAGAATATTCCAAATTTAAATGTCACATTTCTTTGAAACAGGATAAAGTAAGAGAAAAATAAACTCATGAGGAAATTCGGACTTTTTTATATTATTACATGGTCATGGTTAAAAGTTTCAAAGTTTGGAGTAGAAGGTTGGATTGATTAAAGTTAATTAATATCAACTGAATTGAATGAAGTGATGATTTATGTAAAAGAAATTTAGGCACCAGGTTTAGAGTGCACAAACCAGTGGTTTTTGATTAAAACATCAATGCAGCCAGAAATCTATTTCTTGGTATTTTTAGCCTGAAAATAATACTCCCTAAAGTTCTTATTAAAATTCATCAACTAGCTTAAAAATGATCTATTTTTTAGTTGATACAAGTCCCCAGTCCCCCTAAATGCAACCTCACCTCACATGTAGTTAGCAAGCTTGAAAAAATTATATCCCTACCCCAAAATATAATGACTCTGACCAGCTACCAACAATAAACCCGGTTATAGAATACCCGGATTTTACCTATACAGGTCACCCTCACCACCAAAACATCTCTTCAGTAGTCCGCTGTTCATAGACAATTCATTTCTGAAACATACTGCCTGATACAATAATAACTTACTACTATCTTACACAACGCCTTGTAGAACTGTCCTTTAATAATAGTCAGTCAGGTTTTACCTAATAAAAAGTAGCATTTCCCATCTAGGCTTAGCTTCCAAGTGAAACCTTAAACATGCAGAATATTCAGAACAAAAGTATTCTATTCTATTGACTTGCGAAATATGACAAATATCACGTATTAATTTAGTATTCTTTTTATGGTAGTATATCGACGTGACTAATTTATTTCTAAGATTAGTAGAAGAGAGACCAGCAGACCCACCCCTGAAAACCATCAACAGCATTTCCATACGCTTTAACCTCATTCAACCATCCGCAGTACTCAGTCCAGTTCATAATAAAATAATAACTGACAACTGACCAACACGTAGTCCGCATCACACCCTAAGTCTATCTTAAGAATTTGAAATATTTGCATACACTATACACAAATCTTACTAAAGTTCAAAGGCATCAAACGCTTTAGACGCTTGAGACGCTTATTAACATTTCACACTCGAAGTGTATTTTAATTTAACAAAATGACTGGAAATGTAACAACAAAATTATTTTGATTCAAAAAAAGCAAATTTCCAAGATTGCTTTGGAGAAAGCAGGAGAAAGTATACAAAATGGGGCAGTTTGTTAAATTCATTGTTGGGAATAGAAGTGGTCTTAATATTACTAGTGCCAATTCAAGAATGTGTCATTGTTGGATTTTCATGGTGTTGATAGTGGGTGTGGTTGTGGCTATGGTGAAAGCACAAGGAGAACAATACGCTGGCACTTCATCTTCACCCCTTTACGGACATCAGCATCAACCACAATATTATAATCATCGAAATAATCATAATCCTTATGCTAATCCTTATCACTACTCTTATTACAATACGTAAGAAAATGCTTTATAATTTATTCTTGTAAAATTGTAAACTTATGTGAAAAATGCACATCCATGATGCTCTTGTTGCTCAAAGGAATTTTATATAAAATTTTATTCATATAAAAAATAACAGAAAATAGTATTTACTTGCAGAGATAACCCCTTAGGTCCTAGGTTTCAGTCAAAATTGTTAAGAAATTAAAATAATATTAATTTACAAAAATAGGCTTTTATTTTTATAAACTTAATTAGTGCATTTTCCATTCCTTCAAATGAACCTTTATTGACACTTTAAATTAACGCTACTTGTACAAATGCATTTGTATAGAATTTGAATTGGAGAGTCAATTAGTTTAGTAGTGATTAATTTGTAATACCGAGGATTTGCCTTGAGGTAGTAAATTCGGGATGCGTTGATGGGTATGTGAAATGAAACATGGCAAGAAATTAAAAGCTTAAAAAAGTTAAATTTAATTAGGCCACCAACACCGGAACCAAGACCAGGAGGAAGTTTATCTCTTCATGACATTTTACCCGCAGATCATAAAAGTTATGATAAGAACCGTCCTCCAAAAAACAACAATGA
>JAQGAA010003598.1:0-10652 GCA_034696425.1 Isotoma viridis
TTTGAAAATCCCACTTTTGATTTTCATAGAGTGAATGCGTCTCTCATTCGCGGTCTCCATTCAATTCTTCCAAGTTTGACTTTTATCAGCTGAACTGAGACTTGCACTGTCAACTGTACTGTCACTGTCACTACTGTCAAAGAATCAACAATTAATTTGTAATTAATTAAATTAATTAGTTTTAAAATAAGAGTGAGATGGGTCGGAAGAAGAAGAAGCCCTTGAAGCCCTGGTGTTGGTAAGTCTGAAGTCCTTTTAATCTCATTCTTCATTCTGCATTCTTCTGTTCTGTGTTCTTGTATTAATTGTGTATTTTTTGTGTATTGTTGATTGTGTATTGCATTGCACATTGTGCATTGATTCTTGATTGTCAGTGCACAGTGTCATTCTTGATTAGGCATTCATTGGCATTAATTAAAAGAAATTCCACACTCAACAGTAGTTGACTCACCCATGACACATGAATGACGAATGACCTTCCTAACCTAACCTTTTATTTATGTTTATTAAAGGTACTGCAACCGGGAATTCGAAGATGAAAAGATCCTAATCCAACATCAAAAAGCAAAACACTTCAAATGTCAGATATGCCATAAAAAGTTGTACACAGGTCCTGGTCTTGTCATCCATTGCATGCAGGTAAGCTCCTTCCCTTATAAATCACTTCCATTCACCATTGCTCCCTTGGGCATCTCTTGCACTTTTATTTTTTATTCCACAGGTGCACAAGGAGACAATAGACAAAATTCCAAATGCGCTCCCACATCGAAATAACATCGAAATAGAAATCTATGGGATGGAAGGAATACCTGACGCAGATTTAAAAGAACACGAAGAACAGAAAAAGTCTGGAGGTCAAATTGGAAGGCAACGAGAAGAGTCTTCAGATGAAGAACCTGAAGAAATTGCTCCCAAAAAATCCAGAGTTGATATGATGCCAATGCAACCAGGAATGCCGCAACAAATTCCTCTTGGTCCGATGGGAATGATGGCTCCAAATAATCCAATGGCAGGAGCTATGATGGCTGCCAATATTCCTAATCACATGGCGAATAATGTAAGCGATTATTTTAAATAATGTAGCGACGCTTAAGTGTTTGGCACTTGTAAGTGATGAGTATTTTCTTATAAATGCAATTAGATGGGAGGGATGATGGGAGGAAGAATGCCTGGGGGAATGCATGGAATGATGGGAGGAATGCAGCCAAATCCATTTATGGCTCAAGGTGGAAATCCATTTATGAATCACATGGCAGGAGCAGCAGCAATGAATCAGATGGCAGCGATGCAGTCAATGCATATGCAAATGGGGATGGGAATGCCAATGATGGCTGGTTTTGTTCCTGCGACTGTTCAGTTTCATCCTGCTCTTCAACAACATCACCTCCAACAACAGCAGCATCAGCAACAGCAACAACAACTTCAGGTTCAGTCTGTGCGGCAACCGTTATTTCCTTCTGCAGCGGCCACTGCTGCTGCTGTTGTTTCATCTGGCGCTGCAGCAGTAAGTGATAATTATGCAACCTTTGTGGGGTCACAGTGATATTAATGGAGTAACTTATGTGATTAAAGCTTCCTAATCTAATATTTATGTGACTTTTCAGGTTAATTTGGCTACGACTTTGAGTTCTGCACCGACAAAAGTTACCTTTCCTGCCTATGCGTAAGTTTAAGTTTACCTTACCTTAAAACTCGATATAGAACACCCCGTCCTGAATTAACATTTTATAATATTATTACTTGTAGCGGAGGAAGGAATTCAGCTCAAGTTAATGCGGCTACAGAGAAGAAAGAAGTAAAACAAGCACCTTTAATAATTCCACCAGGATCTGGAAGTAAAATAATTCACCCACCTGAAGACCTTTCTCTGGTTAGACTTTTCACTTTCTCTATTCAAATCAACATGGATCCGATTTAAGCCATTTTATTCCTACTCACTAAGTCACTTTTTATATGTTGACTATCGCATTAATAGGAAGAGATGAGAGCGCGAATGCCAAAGTACCAACAGCGAAACGAAGCGTCACACTCAATATGTGCTCCACCGATGTTACACACTGCTACTTCCGCTTCTTCAGCTTCCACAGGGCCTAATAACGCAACATCAGGTGGGACTCCAACTTCCTCTTCACCAGCTACAACATATGCTAATAGTAATTCTGGAGGTAATCAGTTTCCACCCGTCCCATTATCAGGTAAGTCTGAACCACTCCAATTTAACTTAAAAAGCCCATCCATTATTTACTCCTGCCCAAAGTTAAGTGCTTCTTTTGATCTTCACATCTTCTCTCGTTTCATTCCCGACCCTATTCTATCTCAAAGACTAAGTCTGTGTCATTTATTATGCAAAGTTACTCTTTTGTGAACTTTTTCTATACACTTTAAAACTAAAGTACTTTATGTTTACTTTAAGCAAAAATGTTTTGTTAGATTTAGCATTACAAAATTGTAATACTCTAAAATTCGATTTAAAACCGTTTTCAACCCCCCAAAGTTAGCCTATATTTTTCTGAGGGGAAGGGACTTTTATTAATATTGTATTATCCCTTTACGAAACGGTCTTTTTAACCAGGGGATTTGTTTATAGAGAGGGATCTAAATCGAATTTTACAGTATTTAGTATTTTTCCATGAATTTATGGAAGATCTTCCATTTCCAGCACCTCGAAAAAGGTAGCGAATTTTTTCTCTTTTTTCGTATTAAAAATCTTTTTAAAATCAAAAAAGTCAAGATTCCTTTCAATCCGGCTAGCTTTAAGGTTGGAGCTTTTTTAAAGTCCTTTCAAGTTCTTACTTACGAATCTCAATATCTGATGGTCAATTTGACATGACCTTTCAACTTTTGTAAAATATGCAAGCGAGCGAGCATGCACTAGCCAAAACTGCTATAAATATAGCAAAAAAATCGTTTTATGTTAATCAAGTACAAAAAAGAGTGTGACTAACTGCAATGCTCATGCTGTGCAGATAAGTGTGTATGTATAGAGATGATCACAAGTGATTGAAGCCGAATCAGAGTGGACCCTGGCAATTCAGGTTTTATAAGCTCGTTTATACCTATAGTCATTTTAAATACATTTTTATTATCAAAATTTTAACTTTTTATTTGTGTACAAAATTTCACAATGTATATTATTCTCTCTTTCTATCAATGTTACATGTAAAATAAATGTAGTAATTAATAATTAACTAATTAAGATAATGTTAAACGTTTTAAACCTTTTGATCACTTTTAAACTATTTCATTTACTAATTTATCTTTATTGTGGTTTGATTCCTATAGTAAATCCAATGAGTTACGGAGGCCCATTCCATCAACGAGGCATGATGAGCCAACCAAGATACTAATAGTTTACTCCTAGGGTCTCTTATGACCTTTCAAGATTCAAGATTATTGCCACCAAAGGTCAAAGGTCGACAAAGATTTCGGAGTAACACTGGACAAATCTCACGGACAACCGGTTCAGTTGTGATTTTTAAATTCTTTTTAGATTATACTATGATTGTAGCCTTAGTGGTATTATATTGATATAATAAGTATCTCCAAGTAGTTTTTATCAAGAAATTTCAGATGACTCAGATATTTCATCCAAATCTAATTACGGATTTTTTGTAAAACTTAATGTGTGTAACTTATATACCTTTTTTGTGTGGTTGGGCATTATTGGTAGTTTCCTGGATGTTTTATTTATTGTTTTTTGGGGGGATTGAGTGAAAGAAAAGTTAATACAGACACGTACACTGACAGTACATTATATTTTAAGTTAAGGTCAAAAGGTGAGAATGTCGAGGTATTTGTGAAGGAGCACGGGGTTAAATTTAAATAGAATTCTTCCACTCTGTCTTTATGCATTAATTAAAAACATTTTGTACTTGCATTTAAAATTTTGAGTTTCTCTAGTAGAAAATGGAAATCATTGTGAAGGGCACAGTTTTAAAAAGGCTGGAGTTTTGTGTGGAAAAAATGCAAGTGTTGTTGTATATTATAATGTAGGAGGATGAGGGCGGATGGCCGATCATGCAGATTCAGCACACTCCCTTCGCTTCTTCCTTACGTGTGTTATGGTCACGACAATAGAAAAAGTTCTCGAGGTCAAAGTTTCAAAGGTAGGCAGAGATTTCTTTGTCATCATGTTTTTTTTTTAATTTTTTCTCTCTCTGTAGTTTTTAAGATCCAAGCTGAAATTTCTAAAAAAAATTCTTAGGTGATCCAAAAAATTGATTTTCAAAATTTCATGATTTTCAGAAAGTTTTTAAAAATAAGATAAGGATTTCAGCTTGGAACCTTTTTTTTTTATTAAATTCGTCACAACATCTTTTAGAAGTTGTTGTTGGGCTTGGCTGAAATTTAGGGTAAAACTCAATTTAGAACCCCCAAGAGTGATTTTTATTTTCGGGGGAGGGGAGTTATTTTTTCACAAAGATGCTTTTATCCTGAAGGAATTAACTTTAAAGAGAGCCGTAATTTTCGTTGATGGTTGTGGGGTTCTAAATCAAGTTTTTGGAGTTGAAGTAGTTTTTTATATTAGGATTCTAATGAAATTATGAGCAGGGCTGGTGTTAGGCAGGATAGCAGATTTATTATTATTATAGAATGTCCATACTTATGACAGTATTGCTGAGACAGGGAAGGGGAAAAGGTCAAGCCCCCAGTCCGAATAGATTGTTTCGTCGGACTCGGTGATGATTCATTTTTAGAGGCATACTTATGTATTTTCAATTATTTGCATAAAAACGTACAGATAATTTAGAAGTGAAGGAAAAGGTAGAGAAGTTTAATTTATCTGTTGGAAAGATTTTGTGTATAAATTATGCCCGTAGATATCATGGTGATGATGATTGTGGTTGGAGCTCTCGTACTTTTGGTATCGATTTGCTGCCTTCTGCATCCTACGTTAATCAATTCACATATATCCAGAGCATTCTTTACCAGGTAAACTCTCATTTTTGTTATATAATATGCTTTTTTACAACATTTCTCAGATATACAAAAACCAAAGCATTTTTTAGCACATTTGAATAAATAAAAGCTTACTTTCTCCTATTTATCTAATTGTTTATTAAAGTTTTATAGTGTAAATGATGCATACGAATACGACTATTATCTTTACTTGATCAATTATTATAATCGTTTATTTATATGTACGTTGTATTGTATATATTATATGCATTAAATTAATTATTGTTCTGTTGTATCGTTTGTCAAGCAATATTTATTACTACTAATTACTAAATAAGATAAATCCACACGTTACAATTTATTGTACAAACGAATAACTCTTCTTAATAAATCTTAGAGTTTATTATTATAAGTAAATTACGAGTTGTCAATTTGATTTCAAAGTTTATACTCATACAACTGAAAGGAAATGGATTCACCTGCCATTCTTTTTTACGCCTACAAAAAATTACACCTGTCCTGTCTACATCTACAAAAGCACCTCGTCTATTGTTTTTATAATTAATTAGAATTTATAAAATCAACTAATTAACAAAGAAATAAATAACCCCCTAATTGAATAAAAGTACTTACGCTTAGTCTAAAGTAAGCAGAATCAATAATTAGTCATAATCATAACATCGACAACAAGAAAAATTAATTGTTACAATGAATTTCCTCTACAAGTCATCATCAAATTGCACTTGCACATGGAAAAATTCACAAAATTGGTTCACTTCACAGTTTCTTTTCTTACATTGCATGCGCATTTGTTAACAAAACGCATCAAAATAAAACTACTTTCTAAAAGTTAAGTCAAGGAAAGGTGTAAAAAAGTCTTAAGATAGAGGGATGTAAAAAGGGCTTTCTTATTAATGAATTCCCTAAGACAATTAATCAAAGACAGGGTAAAACGGCCAATATAATAGAACTAATGTTGCATCCGACCCAGTTGCTTAATTCTGTTCTTCTGAGGATATTTAACAATTAGGATGACCAATTTGTTGCAAGCAGTTTCAATTGAATCTTTAGCCCCTGGTAACACTTGATCGCATTTCACTTGTGAAACACTGGAGACATTGCAATTTGCGTCATAAAATGTGGGCTTCACTTCTTCGCAAAAAATCTCTTTGTCACTAATGAGCCCGTGAATCGGTATTGACGGAAATATTTCATGAAATTTTCCAGCAATTACATCCACTGGGTGACAAGCAGCAGCTTTATCTTCATTAGTTACACAAACTTCCGCTCGCATGGAACAAAACATCAGCGCAAATAAAGACTTTTTCTCGATGTTGACGTTGCCTCTTCCATCTTCAGTGATTATGTCCATGTTGATGAATTCCATGATCTATGAGTAAAAGGATCATTCATTTTTGAAGTACAAACAAGGGTCAAAATAGTATTATCGATGTGTTTGTGCACAAATAGTAGGGTACCTGTTGAAATTTGAAGTTAAGATCTTCAATTCCGCCTGAACGTATTTCAATTGTAGTTACGAACACGGAAGCATATTTGTCTCCCATAATTCGAATAGCAATGGCTCCAGAGGGGATACTCCCATCGTCTAGTTTATTACTCCCAACGAAGGAATACTGACCAGTTATCATAGGGATTGTTTTTTTGTGATTCTGTTTCAGTATCCTGAAATAAATTGAAACATGCTCGAATACTCGCATTAAATTCAATAAGATAATTTAGTTCCAGTAAAATAACTTACACGTTGTGAATCCAGTTGTCCACTTCAGGATCTTCAAACATTTTAAAGATAAGGAGGGCTTTCGTCGTGTGATAAGGGTTCGTGTATTGCCTTCTCAAATACTTAACGGAATCCAATGCCTATTTCAAAAGATAATAGATAATCAAGAAAAACGTAATAATCATACCATTATAAAACTCACGTGAAATTAAAAACAGTATAAAGGAAGTAAGACTCACACTGGTGAATGGGAGAATCTCAATCGACAGAAACGGAGATTTGGGTAAACACAAACTGGAAAGAAATTTTCCTCCGTCTTTACGAACCATCTCATATTTTTTCCCTTCAAGTCCAACAAAGCTGTTTCCTACTTTTTGAAAATCTGGGGTAGTGTAGAAAATCCCGTATCCAATTATAGTCACAATGACATTGATCCTGGGCATTTCACCTGAGCAAGGTAAGAACAAAAAAATGTTGGGAAATTAAAGGAATCTATTGTCGAATACTTTATATTGAAGTTTGAAATAAAATGTAAAATACACATACGTTCGTCAGTCGAGATTAATTCACTTTCCATTAAAGGATTCCCAAACATCAAAATAGTCCTAACTGCTTCCAGTTCTTTCACCCTTGCTATACTAAGGTAGCCTTTGTTTTGATTCACTTCAAGACCATTACTTCTGAACATTGAAGGAGCATTGCTAGGAGTCTTTGCCCAAAAATTTTGGACAAATACTCCTTCGCTGTTAGACCCTGCGGAATTTTTGTTCAAAAGCGGCGGCTGAGTCTTTTGTTGACGCCATCCAAAGGGATCAAATATTGCTTCCGCTTTTACACCCGACCCTTCCATATAACTAGGGTGGAAATGAGTCTGGAGATCAATCGGATTTGCTGTAGAAGGTGACACAGCCCAAAGGAGAGTAAAGGGCCTGTTGCCAATTCGACGCCGAATGACTTTGTACGCAACCTTTTGCCATTCACTAGATACTTGGACCAACTTCCTTAGTTTGCTGCTGGATGTAAATTCGAACTGTAGCTCTAAAAAGTCTTCGTTGCAACGCATTGCTTCGTAGATTTGCATGCTGCTTTGGGCTAAGTCTCCAGCAAATTTTCGGCAAACTGGAGTATCTAATAAAGAGCTTTTAAACCCATCTTCTAGTTTCCGCTTTCGCCTTCTAGGAACGGTTGAGTTTGCATCTAAATCCCAATCTGAAATGGCGGAATGGAAATATAATATTGAATTAGGTAAAAGCATAGAAATACTAGGACTAGTACGGGCACGGGTAAAAGTGTGAATTGGTAAGCTAAGGGTAAGTTAAGTGTACTATTAATAACCTTTACCAGCAGCGCTTGTAGAGGCTTCATCCTGCAAGTTTGAAGAGGTGCTGGCGCTGCTGCTCATAGCGTCGTTGACTCCGGTAACCCAATCTCCTAATATAACAGCTAATTCTTGTGGGCTGGGCCTACGTTGTACTGGTAAAGTAGCTGGATTCAAGGCCGAGGATGCCATGCCAAAACTTTCGTCATTCTCTTTCTCCTCCATTATTATGATCCTTTCTTCTGGTCCACAATTCTTTAAAAAAATTCTCAGCTCACAACTTTGGGATTCTGTAAAGAAAGGTGTAGTGCAATGTAGTAAAAAACACTGCACTGACAACGGTGGTGAACTGATTCTAAAAACATAAATACCCAATGGACAAAGAAGACATACTCGAACCGATCACCACACTCTTATTTCCAGACAAGAGTGTTCCACAACCGGAAACTCAACTTTGAACTCCTAACAAATAATTAAAAGTGTTTGCAAAAATTAATGAAAATTAATTATTAAGGATGCGCGTCTGGTGAGACTTATTACTTGCTGATGCTGGCTGACTCTTGTGGCAGAAACAAAGAGCGATGATAGAGATGAGAGTTGGCTCGCTTTGGGATGCACAACAGACAACGCATCTCTGTCATGGCGCACGCACACGTATAGACTTGGTTCCCTATGGAGGCCCCTATGGGAGGCCCTCTAGATACCATTTTAGGTACTTTACATGCTGCGAAAGGCCCTCAAGGCGCAAGGAGGACAACCCTATTTCATATACTATGCCCTATACTTTGGCTTTCATTTCATATACTTTTAATAAAGATAAGAGAACATAAAGATAATAAACATTGGGAACTAATTAAAGACTAATAATCCGTACCTTGTGTTCTTTGTGTGGCTGGAGTCTTCCTTCATTAAATCACTTCTATTTAAGTCTCCGACTCCTTCTCAACAACAATCCACCTTTTTTCAACTACAAAGTACAAACTAGCTTCTGCTTTATTTCCTAAATTCGTATTTATTATATTATTTTATTTTAAATATTTGAAACCACAGTATAGTTTAATATTCAAAATTTATTTTCACATCTGATTTTTTTTAAATTTCTTAATTTCAGGTCAGCCAAAGAACCGAGAAAAATGACATTTCCATTTTTAAAAGGCAGTTTGATTCCGGGATTGGCCTTCAAGGAAACATCAGCGTCATCCCATCATCACTCTTCAGCTTCAGCACATGGAGGAACCAAATTCTTATCAAAAGGTAGTGTCGGATCAGGAGCTGAGGGTCAAAGTGCAAGTGGCACACTTGGCGGTGATGATCTCTCAAAAGTATTGAAAAACAAATCAATGAATTGTCCTTATACTACGAAAACCCTTGAGTCTTCTCAGCAGAAGATCGATCCCCAAAAGAGACTTCGAAATCTCAAGAAGAGATTACGAGGAATTGAAGATCTAGAGAGGCAATTAGCGTCTGGCGAATTCACTCAACCCGATAAAGCACAGGTTTGCAATTCATTCTTCTTCTTTTATTCAAAATCCAGTGAAACCTTAGCATAAAGAAGTAATGTCATTCCTAAATATTTCTTATTTATTTCAGCTTGAAAAAATTGCAAAGAAGGATGCAGTCCAGAAGGAAATTGAAGACTTGGAAGGATTATTTTCTGAATTAGGAACGAGTCTTGTGGATATTTGTCCAAGTTCAGCTGGACGTTCCTTTGGTGAATGGCTTAAAAAGTAAATGTGAGTTGCCCACAATTTCTTTTTCATTTAGGAAAAAATTGATTTGTGTGCACATTATTTATTCTTTCCGAAATCAATTAATATTTTCCTAAATGAAATCAATTTCTGTTTCATTTTAAATCTCAAAACATCAATTAATTTTAAAGCTAGCATTAAAAAACCCAGGGCTATTGTGAGTTGATTTTGCTATCCCTGTGGGTGTGTTCATTGTTGACTTTCCATTTTTTGTATACTAAGTAATTAATATTAATGTATCTGAACTATAATTAAGCTAATTGAAGCTTTGTAATTAATGAATTAATGAAATATTTGGTTTGATTTCCCTTGAATAAAATGTAAATCAAAAATAAACCGACTCGTAGCATTATCTATTAATTTATTCAAAACACTAAAAATATGACATTCAAATTTTAATTAGTTAATAATGTAAGAATGACAAACTAAAACAGTCCAATACAACACACAAAATAAAGTAAAGGTCAAAGGGAAAAACCACTTGCACCAATTGTCTAACTCTCTCCACAAAACCAACTTTTGACCTCCATCTCGTTCCCAAACTAAAGGAAGACTCCAACCGCACCATAATTTCTTTGTCACAAAGGGTAATGCAATCGTAGCCGTACTTCTTCCAGAAAGTACAACAGAACCTAGTCGTTTTTTCTGGTATCCCTTTGTCATTCCATGACATGACCTTCGAACTTGTAAATCTGCACCCACTTCATCCCATAGCCAAATCTTACTCCATTCTTCTAACTGTTCATCTTCATACTCCTGTATGACATAAAGTATTCAAAAATGGAACAAAGCTACTCTGATTCCATTGTCCTTTTTAAAAATAGACCTTACTTGCAAATGACTGCGTCCATCTTTAGAAATCTTGAGAAAGACATCAGTCTTTTGGAAAGTAGGCATCTGTGACCTCAAGGAGTAGACCTGATTGTCCCTCCGAGTCTCCTCTGTCACT
>JAQGAA010003599.1:0-10642 GCA_034696425.1 Isotoma viridis
TTAACATTGATCTATAAGACTTCCTTTGTATTTCATAAATTTTGTAAAAAATCAAACTTTTTTTTGTCATTATTAAGGAAGACTGCACATGACCCATAAAGTCATATGTAAAACATTGCATTACTGCTTCTAGGAACTAATCTTCCGTACAAAAATGAGAACACACATCGTCAACACAACTACTGATGAGAGTTAGATGAGATGTTTAATTAAGTCAAAGCCATGGGCTCAGTTCAGGGGCTCTTAAAAAATTAGATGGAACAAGTTCTATGTAATACTTCGTCTCGGTTTATGAGTTTTATTTAAGTTTTTTGCAAATTTTTTATAAAAGTATTTCCTGTTCATTCATGCTTCATAGCAAAGCTGTTAATGAGCTTTATTATGCTAATTTGTTGGTAGGTAAATATTGGATTGGGCTAGGAAACTTTTGAACCATATACACTATAATTAAAAATAATGCCGGTTGTATTAGCATCTAGGAAAATATTACAGTGGACTCAGACAACAGCCGAGAACCGTAAAGATCAATTAAAAATGAGGATTATAGAATACATGCAAAATGTTATGGTAGGTCAGGTTTGTTGTGTGCAAAAACTGGAAATTGACTGCTTTTATTCAAGGAATTATATAGGTTTACCGATAAACAGTTTTGAAAATGCAGCTCTTAATTATTAAAAGTAGTTTGGATTCCTCCCTGAAAATTTTAATATAAAAGCTTTGTTTTTTAAGCATTATTTTGGATGATGATACGAAGTAATAATAATTTGCATTCGGGGTCACAGAGATCAAGTCCAGAGCATTTTTTGACCTCATTGATAGTCTTTAATTTATTTCTTAAAGTTATTTGACATAACATTAATATCATTCATTCTAACCGGCATCTGAATTAACTAAAAAGCATTTTTTGCACTTAAGTCAAATCATTTTTTATGAAACAAATGAATATTAAATACAGTTAGGTAATTGTACTTAAAAATTTAAATAGTAGTTTTATATGATTTGGATCAGTTTGTCTTTTGTGTCACAAACATTATCTTTCCAAGTAAAATTGTGAAAAAATTGGCATTTTACCCTTTAACCCTAAGTGATTATAGTTTATGGATCCACTTTGTTTTTATATAATAGTTTGTAGTAAATGCATGGATTTTTATCTTGATTCAGGTCAGCAAACAAGGAGATGCATTTTTTAAACCTAATAAATTAATTATTAAAAAGTTTCAAAGCATTCAATTCATTAGCACGATATTGCTGCACTCCCCTTGTCGTCTTAATTTGGCTTGTTATTCATATTGAAACTTCAAAATCCAGGCACTTTCTAAAATGTATCACCAGTAAAAAGCCGTACCTAAAGCTGGTTTTGAATATATCGATTCATTCTTTGAAGGGACGATAGAAGTATTAAAAATTAGAAATATTTTTATAAAACTGGTATTTTTACTCCACTGTTTAGAAAATCTTGTAAATCTATTAAAATGTATATATATTAGATTCTCTATTCCATTTTCGAAATAAGTTTAAAAACTAGATATTGTCTACTATTTGATGTAAGTATATTTTGTAATTTCCATATTATTATTATCCTCCAGCATTTACAGCATTAAAAAAAAATATTACTTATCAAAATCAAAACACCTAGGATAATAATTAACACGCAATATTTAAGTATTTAAGATCCAAGCATTAAATAATGTGTTTGACATTTCCATTTTTGTGTCTCTTTACCTTTTTTTAATTGCATTGCGTAAAATTCAATAAATAAAAAAAGTATGGCCCTACTAGCTATTTTTTAAAACAGTAAAGGTCTTACCTGTATTACCTGTATAAGCTCTTGTAATTGTACATGAAATATCACATGTTACACACATTACAATTTTTATGTCTCTCTCTACCTTATCTTTCTTAAAATTACGTAAAATTCTATAAGTTAAAAAATCTAAGACCTCAATTCATTTTTTAAATCTCGAAAATCCATTGCCGTTGCATCTTGCATCATTTATGACATAAACCCTCAACTGTGTCAAATTGAATTGTCTCTCTCCAACTAAGGCACTACTTAAAGAATTACCCAGCCTACTTTACCATATCCTTAAACTTTCATATAAATAAGATGATTGTTACTTATTACACGAACGTACTAACAATTAACTATTTACATCTTAAATTACTGTACCCTAGTCTTAAACTCCTATATTATCAAGTACACTTATTATTCCCGTTCGTAATGTAATAATAATAATAATTATATATAACACTATGTAAATTAAAATCCCTTAACCCAAACCATGCAAAAAACAACATCCACACACATTAGACATTTAACTATACATTTCTATAGCTAACCTAAAGTCACATCATCACTGTCCCATAAAATCATCAGAGTCAGCAGCATCTTACAAAGAACACATAACTTTCTTATTTATACATTAACCAAGCATTATTTCATTGTCTCTTGGATCGCAGGAAGCACCAGTGTAGCCCAAGACGTTGGCCAGGGTGCATATTTTTGTTACCTAGAGTTGCCTACTTAATACTTGTATGTAAAATTAATCCCAGTCTCAAGATTTTATTTGCATATCTTATTTTTAGAAAGTAATAAGTTACAAGTTACTTACAAGTCATTTTTATCCTTTTCTGACGTAGTCGAATCTGAAAGAGTTTGAACATTTATCACTAAAACCGTAACAATGGTTGTTAACATAGGTTACAAGCTAACTATGTGGTTAGTTAAGTTCTTCAAAGGAATAGAATTGTTGTTAATCAAAACATTTATATCAAAATTTGAACGAAGGGCTATCAAAGCTTATAAAAAGGGTGGGATTATTTTCAACGGGAAGGACCCTTGGGATATTCAAGTAAAAAATAAAGAATTTTATTCCCGAGTTGTAAACCAAGGATCTTTGGGCATTGGCGAGTCTTACGTTGAAGGAATGTGGGATGCAGAGGATATTGTGGAAATGACTAGTAGAACAATGAAGAATGGGATTTTTCAAACTTATATGAATCCTTGGAATCGATTCTTGAACTTTTTGGAAGTTGCTTTTTTCAATTTACAAACTAAACAACAGGCTTGGGAAGTTGCGGAGAAACATTATGACAAAGGTAAGGAAAATGTTTGTTTGAAATTAAGCGTATATCTATCGAATTTAAGTTTTTTTCAAAGTTTACATTTATTTTGGATCGGAATGGCATTTTCAAAAATAATGGTCAAGCTTAGGCCAGTGGAATAATTTATTGTACAAGGGTTTTCAGAATAACTCTTAAACCTAAAAGCCCTTGGGTTATCGATGGAGATTTAGATTTATCGTATTTTCATGTGTACTTTTAACTTTTTTATTTAATAAATTTTTAAATATCGAAAGTAAGTTAAATAATTATTATTAATTGACATTCCAAAAATAGTCAATAGAGTCAGTTTGAGAACGTTCTTGCAAATTAGGGCTTAATTTACAAATGGTAGATGTTACTTAGATCTCCGCTAATGCAACTTCAAAATAAATTCATAACTGAAGTAACTGAAACAATCTGTGAAACATATGCTATAACATAATATTATGTTTGTTTAATTTCTGTCAGGTAACGACCTTTTCGAATCTTTCCTCGACCCATCAATGAATTATAGCTGCGGCTACTGGAGGAAAGCCAAGAATCTCACAGAAGCTCAATTAGATAAGATGGACCTCATAGCTCAAAAGCTCTCTCTAAAACCAGGAATGACAGTCCTAGACATTGGTTGCGGTTGGGGTGGATTATGTCATCATCTAGCCAAAAACTACGGGGTCAAAGTCGTAGGAATAACAATTTCAAAAGAAGGAGCACGAGCAGCCAAAGAGCGTTGTACCGGTCTCCCAGTTGAAATCCGTCTGATTGATTATCGTGATTTAAACCAACAATTCGACCGAATAGTCAGTGTCGGAATGTTTGAACACGTTGGTCACAACAATTACAAAGAGTTTTTTCAAACTGCTCATCGATGTCTGAAAGAAGATGGAATCTTCCTTTTGCATACTATCGGAGTTAACCATTACGATGTCCCTTGTTCTGAACCTTGGTTTCACAAATATATTTTCCCTAATGGGATACTCCCTTATTATAAGCATATTTCTGAGCACACTGAAAAACTTTTTATTATTGAAGACTGGCAAAACTTTGGAAATGATTATTCAAAAACTTTACTCGCATGGTTGGCAAATTTTCAAAAGAATTGGCCAACTATTGAAAGTCGGTATGGGGAAAAGTTTTACAGGCTTTGGAATTATTATCTTCAATTCTCAGCAGGGGCTTTTAGGTCACGTAAATTCCAACTTTGGCAAGTCGTTTTGAGTAAAAATGGTATCGAAGGGGGTTATTATGCTGCTAGATAAAAGATTGACTTTTAATAAGTCTTTTTACAAGTATACTACTATATTCATTGTTTTCATAAAATTATATGCTTTTTGACTGTAATTTTAGTTCATATTAAAAGCTAATTAATATCAAGTCATTTTATTGTGCATTCAACTCATCCAACATGTAAGATGGACATTGAGATATACGACTTTTTTGTGTGTTTTTTGTCATAGCTATAACTATACCGACTTTTAATTATTTTATAAATGTTCTTAGCAGTGGATTAAAAATATGAATGAGTATTGTTCTTAATTGTAAATGAATGATTGAAATTTGTAATACTACTCAATAAGTAATTCATAGTCACAACAAAAAATGAATTTATATTCTCAATACGTGTTTATTGTGGTAAATAAATAATTTTTAACCTGAATAAAAGAAATTACAGTTTATGGACCTAACCACCTAACATTAATAATTATTCTTTAGCACGGTATTGATTCACAATAAAATTATTATGCTACTCGTCCCAATTAGGCTGGATATCTAATTTGTTCTTTATATCTAAACTCCAAATCCAGCGTTTTCTTAATTTTACATAGATCAATTATTGCATCGTAGCGATACAATAGAAGAAAATTTTTTGTGAAGTTGTTTAACCATGCTCTATAATCATATGTTCATCAATAAATTACCTGTTTGTGACAAGCTTATGTCTCAAATTTTATGAAAATTAAACTATTAGAACTATTTGGTATTAAAATTAAAATCCCAATTAAAACTCATTCATTTCATTTGAATAATTCGACGTAATTGCTACAGACACTTATCTTACAAGTTACAAGTTCATTCTGAGGGATGTGATATAAAATTTTAAAATTCAAACAGCTTTCTTTTTGAAACCTATATCGTGTTATTTAGTTAAATTGTCAAGATGAGTTGAATTTTCAAATTACTGTACTCTTATAAAGTTCATATGAAGTGAATTTTAAATCTTATGGCTTTTTTAATCTTCAAAAAAATCATGAAAGCTTTAAAATTCAATGCAACATAACAGTAATGTTTGTAAGTTTTAAGTTTGTAAATTATTAACATGATTTAGTTGAGTTTTTCAATTTTTTGAAATAAAGGGATAAATTACTCTTACTAGAATTCAAAACAATTTTTATTCAAAACTAAAACTAATTCATGATATTTATTAATCTATTCGCGAGAGTTACAAAAAACGTATAAAATATCCCCAAGCTACTCTGGGACATCTGTGTTAAGACTCGATATAAGTCTGGAAATTACATCCAGTAGTTTTTCCTTTGTAATATCGTCTTCGTTTGCTATAAAAATTTAAAGGAAACATTTAAAATCCTTCCTCAAAATCAAAGTAAAGGAATCAAAGGAATCAAAGTAATCTGGTAATCTATAAGAAACCACTTTGATGCTTGTACAGCTTGTATCTTTTCGAAATGAAGACTTACCCCTATCTGATATAAAAGTCCATTTGAATGCATTTTGCAATGGTCCCAATTTGAAAGCCTATTTCATTTAATTAGATATAAAAGTTTTACTACAATAATTTTCTTTAAGAAATTGAAGACTCAACCAAGGAAGTTGGCAGTTAGTCTTAACACATATGTAAAAATACTCACATCATTCGCCGAATGAAAGACAATACTTTCCGGCCGTTCAGTGAGTTTAAAGTCATAACCAGGGTCTAGCATGTGGACAGTTTCTTCCAAAGTGAAATACGGTTTATTTCTTACTCCAAAAGGTTCTGAGTTAGGGTGAAATAATCTTTGGTTTACTGCTGATCTCCGAGATTCTATTATTTCCTCCTGAGAATATTTTCAAAATTTATAAATTAAAGTCATAGTTTCACCGTTTAACACAAATGTAAATTAAAACTGTGGATTAAAATAACCATGATACAACGGTAATTAATTACCTTAATACATTTTCTTCGAGTAGTCAATTTAAGTTGGCCCACGTATCTACCATTCAACGCTAGTATATCGGATATGATGAACGCTGGTTTGCTTTTACCATCTACTTGTATTCTTGTCATCTCCTGCAAAAAAAATCAGAATAAAAATTCAAATTAGTCAAATATTTCATTTCTGTGAAGGAAAGAGGGGAGGAGATTTAATTAGGGATAGACGATCCATAATTTTCAGTAAACTCACGACTCCAAACATTGGAACAGGACATTTCTATCTATTTTAGCTTTTTCATGAAATCAATAATTTACCCCAAATAAAACAGTATTGGACAAAGCTGGACGGCCATCCCTTTTACTGGGGAATTTCATTCCAGCAACATTCCAAACAGACTCCTCTTCATCAATCAAATAAATCCTGTCTCTCTCCTGAATGTACATGTAGAATTTTCGCCCTACCGATTGCCACGAAATCAAACGCTCACAATCCCCTAAGCTTGATATACTTTCTTCATTTAATTTCTTCGGTTGAGGAAAAAATTCGCCATCGTCAGCCATAATCAAGCGTTTTAAAACAGTTATAAGTGACTTCTTATTCGTTTCACCAAAAGAATAGTTTCGAATTTGCGGAATATCTTTGTCAAAGAAATTGTTACAAATTGAGTCAAACTTAGAAGGGCCTTCTAGCTCGGGAAAAGTCACGTCTTCATCAAACCTTGTTCGCTTATCGTCGTCATAATTTGCATAATAATTGTTATTATACGCATTACCACGAGGATTGTTATAATTCGAATAACCCAACATAACATCATTATTTCCATAGTTGGTGTAACTCGAAGAAGTGTCTGCGTTGCTCCATCGAGAGATCCGTTTTCGTTCGGTGATATTTGGATATTGAGTGTGATGGTGTCTTCCTCGTCCCACCGGAGCAATTGGTTGTTGTTGTGACCTTACATCATAATTTCCATTGCAAGCAACCCCACCCGGACCACCCCGACGACCATGTTCGCCACGATTACGACGATCACCACCTCTAGCCCATTCTGGTGTTATTACAACAGGTGCAGAAGGCAAGGATTCTCTTCCGTTGGAACAGATTTTGAAAAGCTCATCAACGTAATTCTGACGATAAATTCCAGGGGGTCTTGTACTATTAAATTCTCTGACAGCGTCTTCAATATTATACTTCAATTTAGAAACGAGATAACTACATATCAAGAATCCTGTTCTATTGAATCCATGAGTACAGTGAAGAGCAATGCATTGGTTTTTGTCATGTTTTAATGATTTTAAGAAGTCGTCAACAATAATTTCGAACTGGGACCTGTGGTGTTGTGATGGAAAGCAGCCATGACCTTCAAGAGCGAATTTTATGTATTTCGTTGTTGCTGATTCTACTGTTGATTTGTCGTAGTATCGGGTTGTGTTTGTAAGGTCAATCCAGACAGTGATTTTTTTCTGAAAAGTGGAAAAAATTACTCTTAGTAATCAAGTAAATCATGTTCTCAATTTTGTGGAAATTGGACTTAACAATACAAAAACTTTGCTTTTTAAAGAATTTAAGAATTCAATAAGCAATCACAATTGACAATTAATTCATAGTAGTTTGTAATTAAACCCCAATTGTCCAAAGCACAAAGTCGCTGTGACCTGGAGTCTGGGGCACTTCCCCCACGACCACAGCAAACCAATACACAATTTACGAGTAAAAACGTAAAAAAATAACCTTTGACCTTACATTTAATTGATTTTGAACAAGATCGAAAACATCTTTAGTAGAAAACGTTTCATGAGGTTGAACTTTCGAATTCAATTTGGGTGACAAAGGTGTCTTGAAAGTGTAAAAGATGTCTGCAATCAATCCATCCGCATGGGGTGGGCAGCCTAGCCAGTTTTTTGGAATAGCGTTCATATTGCACTTCAAAATTTTGAAGATAGTTAACTTTTTATTTACAAAAAATTATCTACAAACTCTAATCCCACCTGCTTTTACAGTTTTAGCCAAAAAAGATCCTCATATTCAAGAGCAAGGGTTTCTATTCAGATTTAGAGTAAAAACAGAAGATTGAGACGGGGCATTTTAAGAAAGCCTGGCCAGTGTGTATGAAATATCAATTTCTGTCATTCTGTCTTCAATTCCTCGATTCCTTTCTATATAGCACAACCACTCGACAACTCTGAATACCGTAATTCATTTTTTAGACCCCCTTCTAAAAATCAATATTTCTCTTTTTAAAGTGCTTGTTTTAGCATTTTAAAAGAATCATTTAATTTATCACTGCTTTAAAATGAAAGGAGTATACAGTCAGGTTGATTAATTTTGCTGTATGCTCTTTGTAAATGAAATCCGTTAAAATACAAATAAAATACCTCCCTAAGCTAACTCTACAGAATTCAAACACATTTGTATATAAAAACATGCATCACACTACTAGAGAGATCAATTACTCAAACTTTGATCTTTTCATTTGTACGCTCAATCTCAAACGATGTATAAAAAGGACTCATAATTTAATGATAATATTTCTAAGTCCCCATTATCTTCTGATGATAAAAGAATTCAAAATTAGTTTTTAAATATTTTTTCTTTATACGTTTTAATAAGGTAATTTTTAATTTGCACAATATTTCACGATCTAGTTTCTTTTATCTCCTCTGGATTTAAATATCCATTGGAAATATATACTGAATTATTTCAATTTTTTACAATTTCTGCTTAAAATTATAATTACAAAATAATTTATAATCATATAAAATAACAGCACAGAGACCGATGTTTTATTTACAAAACAAACAATTAAAAGAACAATAAGCTTATACATATATGAATATTTAATACGCTGAAAAACAATTGTCAATGAAATATCTCAAATGCAAAGAAATCGCTGTAAGTCCTACAGCTGTAAAATGAACAGAACAATTTTCATTACCCCCTTGTCTCAAAAATGCATCAGAGCGTTTCTGTCTTGAAGCGACTTTAAATTTTTGATTAACATAATCTTGAAATTTTAACTGATTCTCTTGATACATCTTAATCAACATTGAAATAGTTGTTGCAGGGACTCGTTGGTCCAAAAAACAGCCAGATTTCTTTTTAGACTGCCATGAAAAAAGTTCTTGAAGCCAGTCATCCCTGAGGAAGTTCGGGTATCCTGTCATTCCACAGATTCCAACTAAAATAGGATTTTAAAACATAAATTTTGATAAACTTTGAAAATAAATCACTTTTTTTTTAAAGAAAAAGTCTTATTTTATTCTTTCAAAACCACTTACTTTGCTCAACAAACAAATCTCTATACTCTTCTGGAATGTCAGATTGTCCAATAGCATTCGCTTCGAGCCAAACTTTTCCACAAAGATTTTGTTGGAAATTTCTTAACCCTTGTGGGTCTTGAGAGCTCACCCCTTTGTAACACTGACGCTGGAAATGAAAAGTAATTTATAATGTGTGTTCCAATTAAGACAAAAGAAGGGATGAGTAGTTTCATGTTTGATTCTTACCTTTGCAGCAAAAAGCGTATAAATGACTTGATGAGTAAGAGAATACAGAGAAAGTTCTTGTTCAAAAAATAATTTTCTACAAATTTCAGAAATTCCTCCTGTCTCACAATTAAAAACTTCAAAAATACAAGCGTCTGACTGAGCTTCTTCAAGCGTTTCTGTACTTTTAGAAAGAACTGCTGAAGCATTAATTCCTTCTGGAGGTTCGTAAGATTTCATTATGGAATTCTGCTCCCATACTCCATTCAAAGGCCAATCCCACAAATTGAGTGTTTTTACCCATGGAAGAGTATCTAATTTAGTTAAGTTTTTTTTAAATTTTATACCGTCTTTAAAAATTGCCAACGATTTCGTCTTTTTTTATAATACTCACGTTGTTTTTCCACATCTGAAATATTCGGATTCTCTTCAACAGCCCTAATAATCCGGTCGCTTATAATTTTTGATTTTGCTATGAGATATTTCAAATAATCCTGGAGTAACGGGGGTAGCTTTGGATGCCTCAGTAGTGCTTGTTTTAATTGCGCTGTTTAAAAATAATTAAAGTAAAAAATTACATTCTTACTAATTTCATTATTTCTTGTTTCTTGACATATCATAAAACAATAACAAAATTATGAAATATCTTGGGGAAGGTCAAGTTGATACTTTGCTAAAATTAAAATTGAGCTGGATCACAATTTTTTAGTCTGAGCTTTTGGCTTTTCACTCATAACCAGTATTTTATTACCTACCTATTAAATTTAGGTTAAACGAAAAGGACAGAGAAGCAAAATTTATGTGTCAAACTTCCCAAGATAATGGGTTCCACATGTCACGAATGTCATTTAGACTAGACGTCATAAATCTAACGATAGAGAAGTGTGATTGGAAAATTCTTCATGA
>JAQGAA010003600.1:0-10641 GCA_034696425.1 Isotoma viridis
TGTATTCTTTGGTATACAAGAGAGATATTAGATAAGATTCAAATCATGACTTGATTTTAAAATAGCAGAAATGCATCTAATTTGGACAATTTGGAGCTGTAGCTTTAAAATCGCTGCATTTAAATGGTTCAAGACAGTTACTAGATATTTTATATGCGCATCAGCCGGAGTTTCAAGAAAAAAATGGACCCTTCTTATGGTGAAATAGTTCGGAAACCCCGGATTATATTTCCGAATCTTGCGAATATGCACATAGATGATAGAACAAAATTTAACATAAAATTACAAAACCATAACAACGCATTCAGAGACGTGCTCAAATCCAAATTGACTGAAACGTAATTCAATTATGAGATTTGCAGCAAATCCTTGTACAGTTGGCCTCGAGTTGGTCCTACAAGCCCTTTTACGTAGTATCATCACTAGTATGCAGTATATCAGCCCTTATACCCGTCGGCCGTCGGATATTCTGTGGTGCGTACATACTCAGACGTTCTCTTGCTTCATAGTCAAGGTCAAGAGAGTCATTCATAAAACAATACATTCGGTTAATTTTGGGTACTTTTTCAATGTCACCTCTGTCAGTCTTTAGCATAGATTTAAAAGCCCTAAAATTCATTAATATTTTTATTTTTCATTCTGAGGAATTTTAGGCTCATGTAGCTAAACACAGGTTTGTACTTTTCCGTCTTCTATCTCGGTAGTTTTTCCTCTATCCATGTTTACCTTTTCTTTCATTTCAGAAGAAATTTATAGTTTAGGTTTTATACGGATTCTCATAAAAGGAGTAAGGAACGCACATTTACGAATTTTTTTCTTTCCAAATGATTTGAGTTAGGAGGATTTTATGGTATTTAGCTTTTTAGCTAGAAAGGTTTTAAAACAAACATTTCCATACCCTTCCTTCCTTCCATTCATTGTCCCCTAGCTTGGTATTTCCCAGAAGCTATTTTTCCCTAAATTTCTCTCGGATTAAACCAAATATTTGTATTAAAGAATTTAGAAATCTTTTTTTATCAAACTTCTACGAAAAGCCAAACACTGACTCATCCATTTTTTTCATCTCTATAGACTCTCTTCTAATCTCTAATCCCATGATCTCATGCCTCATGCTAACTTCCCACTGACATGCATGAAAAGGATGAATTAAAAAAGTTTAATAAAGCATTCAAATATTGTAATTTTAAGCCTTGTAGCAAACGGACAATACAATAGCCAAGTAAAACATATAAAAGCAGTGGTAATAGCAAATATAACAAAAAGTTAAGCAAAAAATATTGCTCAAGGCATAAATAATTTTTTATCATATCAGAGGAATTTCTATTGTGTTAATTGTACTAGAAGAGGGGAAGGGAAGCGTTGTTGCATTAAAAAATGTTCAACTATAGCTAGCAAGCTGCTGCTGCAACCCAAATCCCCAAAATACCACGAAGGATACTGAAATCAAGGAGTGCTTCGTTTGCTTCGTGGTAGTGTGGAATATTTTGTTTGTGTGAGAGGGACTATTCGCCTACTACTATGGCTTATTCTGTGACTATAACTAATACATACCACATATTTTTATAATACAAGAATCTAACTCACTCCCCACTGTCCCTACTACTGTAGTCAGAATAGTCAGTACTGACGTTCTTCTTTTATATACACTTGAGTTTCCCAAAATGAAACGCCATTTTACATAAACAACACTGCTTTTTGGGCTAGTAGTAGTGACGAGTGCATAGTACCTAATTAGATTATTAAATAAATTATCTTCAGTGTTTCTGTTTGTGTTTCCTAAAGATGTGAGCTGAATTTTACCTAAATAACATTTGACATTGGTTTTTGGGTTAGTGAGTGAATTGGACTAGAATTGAAGTTAAATTAAAAACATAAACAGATATGATTAAATCTGCAACTCCTGCTCCTAGCACTCCTAGTCGGATGGTTATTGAGCCAGCTAATCGGATGCTACCACCTTCAAGGTCAGTTTTCTAATTCATTTTACTAAATGTACACATACTAATCTTAAGTTAAGTTTAAGGGAATTTCGATAACCTGACAATAGTGTTTATCGAAATTCATAATTAGAGCTGTAGGAGTTGGTTTTTCAATTCAAACTTCTAACCATCGTGCATCGCATCATTCATAATCATAATCAACATCAACGATGAACAAAGCATAGAATTTCGTATACTGTGCAAGCAAATAGCACAGCCTGTACAGGCAGTAGTACAGGCATCATAGCATATGCATACACGCAGAGTGAATGTATTGTATTTTTGTATTGTAACAAAGAGTAGGGGGATGCTATGCTATTACAATTTGCATAAGGATAAAGAGGGTATGGGGTTCTAATTAGTTAAATACGGTACGTGATTTGAAAATAACACAAGGTCAAAGGTTAAATTATGAACTATATTCTTACAACATATCTTGAATTCAATTGCATTTGCATTCATTGATTGATCCAAAATCCAAAGTTTATTGCGTATTGTAGTTTCATGCTAAAAAAGTACTCGTATTCGTATTTTTGGGGGTTCAGGGTTGTTTATGATTAAAAATTCATTTGTCAGTGTCAGTACAATTTCATTTCATAACTCGTTCAATGCACAATGTAAAAGCATTTCGTGTCGAGTGTCGAGTCGAGCGTCTTTGGTCATGTGTCGTGCCGTGCTAGATTTTATTGGAAATCGATGAACACGTTATTATGTATTTTATATGTATCATTACGCCAAATCTAAAACATAGCGTTGCATGCAGTCCTATAGTTCTTTAGTTTTAAAAATTAACAGAAGAAATACGCCATTTAAAATAGAGACCTTGCAGTCTTTTACGTAAAAGATAGAGCCATATTGCATGAATTAATCATTTAATTTCATACGTTAATTTCGAACTGGATGGGATCATAAAATATCATAAAATAAATGTGGTATAGTTAGTGGTTGTGGTGCCCTTGGTGCATGCTGGTAGTACGTGATAGTGATATTGGAAGTTTTGGAAGTGCAACAATAACTCAACTCAAGTAATTGATATTTAATTTCTGAATGAGCAATGGGCACGTCCCAGTCTCGATTATCTTGTATTAGATTAGATAACTATTGGACTCCATTACACATTATGTTATCAACAACAACAACCATTCATGGTTTGCATTATACGAAACGAAACCTTTGCCTTCGATGAGTTGGCTCTATTGGCATTTGAGGCGACGCAGTTATGTTCTAGTTATATCATTATCATATCTCTAACAGAAACAGGACGCAGATAAATAAATTAGGTAGTGAGATGCGATTATTATGATTACTTAAAAATTAAAAATTAAAAAAATACAGACAACAGTTTGAGGGAATTACAGATTGTGAATTTGGAACACTTCACAATTTACAACCTTAAAGTGTCTTATTGTATTGAATTAATCAAGGACTGTTTTCATTGTTTTTTGTCTGAATCATAATTTTAGACGTCTACCTACTTAAATATGTTAAGAGAATTTATCATTTGTATACTGCATATTGTGTATTGAGGAGATGTTTGTATCTAAATATTAGAGCAATTTTTTATTCAGTACTAAGTTTTTAATTGAATTTTTTTTTTTTTTTTGGTTTTGTAGTCGAATGGAACCATACAGTCGTTCTGCACGGGATTTTGAAAGATTAAAGTCAGAACAAGTTAGATTGGATACATTTACTTTGCCACCTGGTTGGCCAGTATCATTCATTCAGGCCGAGGATTGTGCTGCATCCGGGTTCTTCTTTCTCCAAGATGGGGATAAGGTTTGTGGTTTGTTTAATAAAAGTTTTAATTTAATTTTTGAAGGGATGTCATTTTTATAATTTATGATCTTCTAAAATTTAGGTACAATGTGCTTTTTGCCGTGGAGTAGCCGGAGAATGGGAAGAGGGAGACAACCCAGCATCAGAACATCGTCGTCATTTTCCCAGGTGTCCGTTTGTGTGTAACTTGCCAGTAGGAAATATTCGTATAGGACATGAACAGGAAGCAGCCGAAATCCGGGAGCAGGAAGAAGCTGCGGGGATAGATGTTTGTGGGCCATTTGTAACTGTTGCCCGGTCGTTATTAGTCTCACAGGAAGCTGGTTAGTTATATTATATACTTAGTTAATTCGAATTATCTGATCAAGGGAATCTGGCATCTAAGAGAGAAGTTAATTTTATTTTCTCATGATCTGAAACAATTTTGTTTTCAGGAGCTTCAGTTCGAGGAGCACAACCACTAAATGGAAACATGAATGATGTTGCTACAAGTTTAGGAATTCAAGTTTGTGGAAACGGTGCAGTACATAAGGACTATGTAACTGTGCCAGCGCGCTTGAAGACATTTTTGAAGTGGCCTGAAAGCTCTGGGCAGACACCTGAGACGCTTGCAGATGCTGGGTTCTTTTACATGGGGAAGATGGATCATGTAAAATGTTTTTTTTGTGACGGTGGTCTTCGAAATTGGGAACCGGCAGATGACCCATGGCTAGAACACGCTAGATGGTTTCCAAACTGCTCGTACGTAATTTTGCATAAAGGAGAAGATTTCGTTAAACAAGTTACCCAAGCCAAGCCTCCAGTCGTTTCTCAACAGGTAAGCTATTCAAAAAGGAAGAATTGCTACCTTGAAAACCATAAAACCATTATGATTTCAAGTTGCTAGTAATAATGTACCTTTAATTTTAGTTTATTAATAAAATTCCATCTGCTGGACATACAAATTCACCTAGGAGGGTTTCGGATCAGGAGCTTCGTAATCACATAGACACTCCTGTTGTACAGGTGACTGAAATAAATCCAGTATTAATCAATTAATCTATTAAAACTCCGTGACAAAGTTACTAAAGTATATTTCTATTGCTTCCACAGGCCGCTTTAGCAATGGGAATGGAACTAAGCAAAGTCAAAGGTGCACTGCATAGGAAGTTGCAGCAGACAGGCTCGCCATTTATAACTACCGAGTCACTATTAGAATCAGTATTAGAAGGAAATGATGAAGAATACTTCTCTAGTACGGATACCGAATCCGACGAAGACAATGATGAGTATGAGCCAGCGCGTAGACATGGCCCAATGAATGCACTAAATATTCCAATGTTCAATGGCCCTGGATCAATTGCTACTTCTGAAGGGAGTTCAGGTTCTTCAGAGCATTCCAGTGGCAGCGGAGATGAAGAAACGCCTTCATCGGAACTTCCTTCGGTTCAAAAAACCCCTGCAAGTAGAACTGCAAGTGGTGACAGTGGGGTATCTAGCATGTCCGTTGAAATTGAAAGTAATAGTAGCGAAGAACGCCTATCAGAAAGTGAACCTACATCAAGCAATCCAAGAATCTCTTCAGAATCGTCTGAAATTGAATTACCGTCTGTAGATACGAATGAATTAGAAGGTGAAGCTGTAGTAAACATTTCTCCAGATAAAGATGTGTGTATGCAGGGATCAAGTAAGGCTGCAGGTTAGCCTAAAACAATGGAATTTAATTTTATTCTATATAATAAAATATATGCATGTTAAATTATATTCGTTGGTTTTACAGAAGTGGAATCAGACCTAAAGGAGGAGCTGCGACAACTTCGCGAAAGAACACAGTGTAAAATTTGTATGGACAATAAGCTTGAGGTTGTGTTTTTGCCATGTGGACATCTCGTTTCGTGTATCCGTTGTTCGACGGCCCTTTCAACGTGTGCAGTGTGTCGCCAACCTATTAAAGCCTATGTTAAGACGTATTTATCTTAAATAATAATTTTTGACTCATTAAGTTAAGTGTGTTCACGGCAGCTAAATATTTTCGTCGGTTAAGCCACTACACAATGCTATCAGTCCTCCTTCAATCAACCCGGTCATGCAGTCAGAAGAAAATCAACTCAATAGTTAATATTATACTTCATCAAAAAACTTAATGTGTACAACTCGACACTACTATTGTTGGTTTCTTCATAATTGATAATTATTACTATCTGTAAAATCCTGGGAAAATGTGCTGTTTAAATTACATTAACATTAGTGTAACTTGAGGCTAAAATAATGTTACCTCATGCCCGAATGAGGGTTCAAGTCAAAACCCAAAGCAATTGTAACGTTACGAGTTGCCAATTCCAATTCATTAAAAGAAAAGGGGGGGTATAGTTCTTTTTTCTAAATTGTTATTTAAACGATCATGTTCCTTAATATACGATTAGCAATTAATTTATCATTATAAGGACACAGTACTCATATTGAGTACTTGTGTGCTAAATTCTTGAAATACGAAAGGATGTTCTATTAGTGTGTTGATGGTAAAACTTGATGAATTTTAACTTTTTTTAAAACCATTCTTTCGTTATTGTACTAACCATGTACCTGTTCCATATGCACCGAAGATATAAAAAATTGCTATATTAGTAATGTACGCTTAAACTCTTTAACTTTAAACATGTATATTAGACGGATTGTGTTGCTACGTAAAGACTATTTCTGTAAGCCTGTCGCATCTCTTTTTGCATACATAAAAATTACACCCAAAGATAAGACAGACTTACGGAAACTTACTTTACTTAGAAACACTCTGTCTATTTTTATGTCCTGTATAATCGTGTTGCAGGCTTTGTAGGTGTAAAATAAACAGTCGGAATATTTTCTAATCGGTATAAACTGCATAATACTAATTTTAAAGAAAAATGTGTATATTAAATCATCATAATAAGGATTTTCAGTAAAGTTGCATATCAAGCTGTACATTTTTTTCGAGTTAATTTTAAAGTAGTGTAAACTCGGTTCTACAAACAAATGCGAGTTAGATCTCTCCCTTCCATTGTGTCCGTTGCACACAGTGTTGTATGGTTTAGGTTTTACTCGATGCTTAATTGTGAATATGTAAGCAAAACCTTAATTGTAAATAATGTAAGGCAATAAATTAAAATTTATTTCATAATCTTCACACCAATAATTTGACTGACCGATTTCTGATGAAATTCTTTTGTAGAGATATTTAGTTTTTTTGTGCTATTTTTTGTTAGCAAGTGCGTACCCTTAGTTCTATGGTGTCAGAATTAGATCTGCAGCGGATGACGTGAATTTTGTTGAAAATATTTGTGCGAAATAAAAGTTGCATTATAGTGCATTTACTTAGCTTCAACAAAACATTAAATTGTTTGTTCTTGTGCCTTTATTTCCATCACTTACAATTAGTTCAGCTTCTCATTTGAATCTCTATTTACGTCAGTAAAAATAGGGGTTTCTGCACACCCGACAATTCGAGAACATTATACCTACTTATTGTTTTTAGATGAGCATATTTTTTACCAGCTTTAAAAGAACTAGTTGATGCATTAATAAAACAATTATACCGATTTGTGAAGAAATAAGTTCTCTTTTTGCTTATAACAAATCTGTCAATGAGTCAACCTTAATTTCTTGGATCAACGAATAAACAAAACTTCTTAACTGAAAACTTAACCCACTTTATCGTTACCGTCAATTCATGAAATAATAAAGCTCTTCATGCATAGCATCATAATAATTAACAATGTCTAAATAATGATCCGCTTGTCCTCGTCATGTAAATCAAAATCAAAAATCATCCAGACTTTTATTAGCGATTGTGTCATGTCAGGCACATCAATTAAAAAAAGAAAAAATTTCAGACAATCATTGCCAGTCTCTGGTATGTTTTTGATAAAAAAAGTCAGTTTTACTCGTGACTATTTACCCTTTAAGAAATCAATAGCCTCAGATAAAATTGATTTGACTTGAATAAAGGATGTGCAACAAGTGTTTTTATTAAAACATTTGTTCATTTTTTGAATTATGTAATGAAATGAACTGTGTAAAATCTTGTGGTGATATTATGATTAGGTATATGCGTCACCTTAGACTATGAGTCAATTAAAATATAAGTTTAAATAATTAGTTTTATAACATCTACTCTAAATAGAAGTAATAAAAACAGGATGCCCACTTCCTCATAACAAATAATAATAATAAACTATTTTTATTTATATAATTTGTTTTCCAAAGATACCGAGTCACACGAACTATTAGAAATTTAGAAAATACAAAGTGCATAAAATCCAGGGTTAGTCAAGCCGGTATTTATGTAAAGAATCTTATTATGGCCACAAATGCAGTACCAAGAACGGATACAATACATACCCTTTAATGAAATTATGAAAGCATTTCTAAGCAAATTACGTCAATCCACCAAAGGGGAGTATTTTCAATTTTTATGCATTTAATTCTGGTTTGTTTTCTTCTACATTATATTTAACTGGTTTGTTTCCTACACGGAAAAATCATTTTGCCTTATTTAGCCCAAATACTGAGTTACTGAGTACAAACAATACAATATAACATGACACATACACATCAACTCCCAAAATCCAGCCCCAGCAGCTGTACTACAATATGAATGAGTAGTTTGTCAGGAATTTTTTGCACCACCGCTAAGCAAACCTCAAAAGAACTTTAACCAATTATAATATAATGGTTAAATAAACAAATAAATTTGTTTTGCTTAATAATTTTGATTATCATTGTCACAATAAAATCTTTAAACATTTTTAGAACTTAAAACAAAAAGTTTAATCTCTGAAAAAGAATTAGAAAAATAACACTCTTGAGTTTTGTCACTGTCGGCTCTAAAAAATATAGCAATAATTACGGTTAATGTATTTGAGAATTAAAAGAATTAAAAAAAGTACTGATGAATAGAATATATTGAAAGAATTGCAATATCGCAAAACCAAAAAAGATATTGCAACTTGCAGCTGCAGCAACATATCTTCCTTTTGATAATATCTAATCTTCTTCAGTTGTAAAATTAACCTATTAGAGTACAAGTTAATGTGAATTCATCGCATGTATTTGCATTTCCGTGTGTTAGCGTGTGAAGAAATTACTTAGTTGTATTTACTTTAATTTTATGCCAGAATTTATATTGGATGAATCACCACCTTCACTATTGAATAACATATTTCTTTTTTTGTAATTTCGTAATTCATTGACGACAAAATCCATTTCACTTTTTCCTTCCACTTGAGTTATTCGTCGTAGGAATAATTGTTTATTAAGAAAGTTCAGTTTTGGACTAAACACTTTTCTTGGATTGCTATTTTGCTAATCGACAGTTTAAAGACCTTATGTTCAGGTTTCAATTCATATTAATTTTTAAATCAAGTTTTATGTAGAATTTAATTTGTTTATTTAATTTAGCATAAAATTATGGTACCTGCTTATGTACACAAAAACTTGTATTGTGAATATTGTGATCATTATTATCGTATTTGTAACTTCGTAAATTATGTCAATACATTTTAAACTAAAAACATTCATAAAAATTTATTCTGCCTTGATCTAGATTGTGTTTTTGTAAAAGAATAAAAATCGAGATTATATTTTTAAAGACTCAGGGTTCAGTTTAAGTTCAAATATATATTTTTATTGGATGAACTGAAATCAAAACATTTAATTTATAATATTGTTCTATATAATACAAGTTTTATATTAAACGCATAATATCGCCTGACACAGTGGTAGGTTGTTATAAAAAATTAAGATTTAAGTAATGCATTTGTAATCTAACTGGGGAAAAGGGGTGTAATTCATTCTGTACAAATGATTTTGCAATGTTATTATGTTTAATGTATTAATGTTCTTCTAAATAAGAGACAGTACCGGCAATAGGGCAGAAGTCAACTTATCCTGCACTAACTGGTAATTAACTTAAAATCTAAATTGCATCTTTTTGTATCTAGTTAATCGACAAAATAACAATTTACGCACAAACGCAAATATTAATTTAATAAGTTTTAAAGCACATTGTTAGAGCAAGAAAATTTGAGATTTTTTATGTTCATTTATGAAATGCCAATTAAGGAAGTTCTGTTTTTACTGTCATTTTGATACCTTGACACAAACAAAAGTCTGAAATACTATAATATTTTAAAAGTTATCTGTATTAATACTTTTTTATGCAAACCAAATATTATCAATCTTTTCTCTACTATTAGAAAAGTATTATAGTGATAAAAGTTACATCATTGATTGATGAGACTCATTGTCAATTTTAAGGTGGTTTGTTATTTTCCATTTTGTATTTATTTATTGTCTTGTCATAATTAAGATTGTATATTCTCCATTTGAGTCATCTCATTGTTTGTTTTTTGATAAACGGATAATTCAATAATAATTGTCTTGTATAAACATAAGAAAGATTCCAAAGTTTGTTTAGTTTAGTCATCAAAACTTCCCGATTTGTATGGTCATGGTCAATGGCCCTTTTGTATTTTAGTTTAGGGTGGTTTATCTTATCATAACTCTATAACAACCTTTTAGTTCTAGAATATCGATGAAAGCATTGTTATAAATTAAAGATTTTAATGTTGTTTTATCTTACTCTATTTGAAACTTTCAAGAGTGAAGGGTCCAGGCAGGAGAGAGTAAAAATAATTAATATTTTATGTAAAAGGTTACGGTAATGTACTTAGAATTCCGAGATTTTGTAACTTTTGTTTTGTATGCAAAGACTTATTAGTCTGAACTGTGATCTGAAAAATACTAGTTCAAATTTTGTGCTGTTATGTTAATGTTTAGAGATCTGACAGTAATTTAATTTTAAATAAGCGTTATATACTGTAATTTTAAAAGATGAGTTCGCACAAACGGGAAACTCCGCAAAAGAAAAACT
>JAQGAA010003601.1:0-10640 GCA_034696425.1 Isotoma viridis
AGAGAAGATTAGCATGGCCCCTGCGCAAGGATGACACGCAAAATCGTGAAGCGTTCCACATTTTTTTGATGAATTTTTGCTTACTTCAAATGCTTCATGAAATAGAAGCGTTACGCTGCGCTGCGACTTTTTTTGAAACGCTTAGCTTTCTACATTTTAGTTTAATTACATGAAAAGTCAATTTCTTTAAAATACATTATTAGCAGTTATTACTATTACTAAAAACAAAACTACATTTTGCTTGCTAAAATCTACTCTATAGTCTGTCTGTAGTAAAAAGATAATGTAAGGAAGAAGAAGAAGGGTAGGGACTTTAATATACTGATAATTATGTATATTATTTTGTTGCATGAATGATGTAAATATTTCAAAAGATGTTTACGGATATGCTGAGGAAGATTATGATGTAATTAATCCTTAAAATCATTAATAAAATGTTATCTTTTATTATTATGTCACCCTTCATATAACACTTTTTTACTGCCGAGTGTCCGAGTGTGTATTGTGTACGAGTGACTATGTGTCATCATCATCGTTATCAACTCTTAGTACAACTCCCCCTCCCCTAATTAGCTTAGTATAGTGCTTATACCTTCCTTGTAAATTCATTCATTATTATTACCCGGTGTTTAAGTGTTAATACTCCCCAAGGGTCCTAATTAGAATTTTACGGTAATTTTGGTCCTCTAGAGCTACATGTGGTACCCTTATTCATAAATATGTATAAGAATTGAATGCTACCCAGGCTAGGGCTAGACTGACTGCACTACAAAACAATATTTTTTTAAAAATTGCTATGTTGCTACCGATCTAGATGATTTCATAAAACAAAATCCAAGTCTTTGTTACACATTGAACTCTTAAATAAGCCAAAAAGCTGATTTTATTTGCACAAACTTAAATTTAAAGTTTCTCATTAAATGCATGCAATTATTTAATAAATTGATATTTCCTAAATTATAAATGATGATTGTAGTAAAAACGAACTAACTTTCTTCATAGAGTTTTAGAATATAATGAATTATTATCCTATTTTCTATCATGAGCTAATTCCCATTTCTATCTGTTCTAATTTTTTGCATTTTTTATATAAAATTAATTATCTCACTCTCTCTCCATTCTCTCTATAAGTTTTATTAGAATATTACGAAATAACAACCAAAGTAACTTTATCATGACGGTAATCCCATTATTATTATTCCAGTGTCTCAACCTCCGGAGTACCAGTATGAATCAAATCAATGAATGTTGAACTAAATCAATCAACAAAAAATTAATTTGATCATAAAATTGTAACATGAATTATATAGTTTAGTACCCGACAACCCTACTATACCCTACACTAATATTTATACCAAGTTTGAAAAAGAGATGAGATCAGAGCCCTTAATAAAACCAAGCGTTTTATTATTGTATATTATTTTTTCTACAATGAATTACAATGAATGAAGGAGTGTCTAAAGTGTCTTAAAATCATTTTATGATAAGTCATACAGGTATATCGGATGATTGGCTTATGAATGAAGAATAATCTTTGTTTAAAAAAAATCTTTGTTTTTTTCAAACTTTTTACTACAGTTAATTTTTAACAATTGGGTTGGTCAGTGAGGGTTATTAGTTAAGAGAGGTTAAGGTAATAATACCGATGTGTGACGACGGTGTTTGAGGGACAACAATGCATTGTTAAAGGCATTTAATACATTTTTTTATGTCTGTTCTGTCTACGACTTTACTTGATATAGTTTATAATAATATACAAAATACCTTTTAAAAATGCATATTCTTTTCTCTCCTTTCTAAATCTTAATACGCAATTTATTCCTGTTGAATGTCATTAAGAATGTCAATTCTTTAAAAAGAGAGTTTCACTTTTAAGTTTACTTTGTACCCTACAGGAATTAAATAGTTTTAATACATGGAAAAGTAAAATGTAAAGTTTTATTCAGGAGTAGGAGTGTTTTTCATTCTTCTTTTTGTACATTTTTTGTAATTGGAGTAAAAAAGGGCAACTTTAAATGTATTTGAGCATTTTTGTGGAACTCGAATTATTTGTGATGAAGTCATAGGTGTCTTTTTTTTGTTATTTGCAGGTTTGTGAGTTTATTTCTGAACAACAGTATTATATTAACCATCAGGAATTTCATCGGAAGTAGAACATTTGCACTAAATTAAGAATCAACTAATTTAAAATTCGATTTTTATTCAATATAAAAAGCTTCTAGACTATATGACAGTCAAATTATGAAACGCTACTAAATACAATGTTAAATAATAAAAATAAAAATAACATAATAATTTCTCTAATAAACAAAAACTAGCTCATCAAAGTTTCACTCAAAATTATGCCGAATAAACCCGCACAATGCCAAAAAATGAATTCTAAATAGTCAACACTAGTAAAGGTATAAGAAGTTATTTCAAATGTTACAGTATAAAACTTCCACCGAACTTCATCTCTCATTGTAATAACAATCTATAAATTGTTTATAAAACTGATTTCTCTCATTGAGGTTGGTCCAGTTAAAACCACAACCAGTATACAATATTAAATTATTGACAAAAAAATCAAAGCAAGCCCACTACTGACCAGACCTAGAAGAGATATATATTATTATTTTATTACCGTCATAATTCATTCTTGTACAATGACATCATTCACATATCACATTCATAAAATACATTCTCCTGGTACACACAAACACACACTACATTTTAATTTATAAACCACACAATCAACAATAGGTATAAACAATAGGTATTATAAAATACATATCTATCTCGCTACTACTACAACTACACACACACTACTGATATACATTTATTAAAATATTAAAAATGTATTCAATTCGATTGAATATCTACGTTTGTGTGAGAGACAAAGAGCAGAAAAGATTTGTAATAGTATTAAATAAATGTAATATAAAAGAAGTGCAAAAAAGATTATCACTCTTGATTCTCGGTGTTTAAGACGCGAATGCAAATCAAGCTAACTTTTAATACATTACGCAATACAGAGAATGTAATAATGTAAAGTAATATTCTTCAATTATTTAGATTTACAAGGGAGAGGATTTACATATTACACTTAACTAGACACTTTTCGTTTCATTTTAGTTTATTATGCAAATTATCACGATATTTACCAGCATGTATGTGAGTAGTTAGTGTGATATCATTCACGCGAAGAAGGGGTTTTTTTAATACTTTTTTAGAATCTACGTGAGTTTAATATTGTATATGAATTTTGTATGATATGAATGATGGAATGAGAGATTTGTTGTACCTATTTGATCTCATTTTGTTACATGGGGTTAAATGTTTAATTGGTTTGTTGGTGGTGGTGGTTTGATTAATTGAGTTGGGTTTAAGGTTTATAGGTTATCTCTCTTAAGAGTTGGATTGGAATGGGATTGATAAACCGGGTTTTAATTACTTTGGTAGTTTTTTAATTGAAGTTGGGTTTTATGATGCGTTTTATTTGCTAAATTTGCAAAGGCGAGAGATACTATTAGGTAATAGGTGTATTGGGTTTGGATTTGGATTGAGCTGGACTATTACTTGGAGATTAGTTTGCTTAAAAATTGCAAACTTGCTGAATAATATGGAGTGGATGTTTTGTAGGGAGCAGACTGCTTGACGACTTGGGAGGCTTGGGATTGATTTATTAAACTGGATTTGGATTTGAATTATGATATTGGAATTCAATCCAGAGGCAATAATATTGATGAAGGTATTGGAAAGTATTCCAGTATGAGTTCATTTATTCTTATGCTTGTTCTTTATAATGTAATATTGGGCTTTATAAGAGGTAGCAGTTAGTTAGTCAGTTTCATAAGAAGATGATACAGTATAGTGGCCAGTGAAATTGCAAATTATATTCGGATTGTTTTTTTGTAAAGAATATCAAAAAAATTTCAACTTTTCTGAAAAAATTTATTTTTTAAAGAAAATTCGTATTTCATTTCCATTGTGTTATTTTTTTAGAATTCAATTTTTTACCAAAATTGTAGATGAGTTTTGTCACAACTGAATTCCTATTTCTAATATGTGAAATTGAGTTTAAAAAAATCCAATATGGCAAATAATTTGAAATCGCCTTCCTTGAAACTTCAACTTGGGTGGTATCCAATCTATTAAACAATTCAGTAGAATCCAGCATCATCACCAGTAAAAGCAAAACAAAATCTAAGAAAAAGAGGAAATTTATTATTATAAATGCTGTACACACAATGAGAGAAAAGAGTAAATTGAATGAAAAGAATTAAGAAGATTAGTAAAAGTATTTAGCATGTGTATTCATTCATACTCCTATACTACTTGTACACATTTACACTTAAAGCTTTTAAATAAACCCTAACTGATACACGGAGAGCCAAGCTAAAATACAGTATGGACCACAAACAGAAATTCCTTTGAATCACATCATCTTCACACTATATAATATAACAATCACAATATAATACAAATACAAATGCATGCACACCAAGACTAATCATTTTACAAAGAAATAAATCTCTTAAACACTTTTCCCTTTCTGTGTGTTAAAACATTTTTATTATTTTTACTCTTTCTAGGAATTGAATGTGCAACAGTTTGAAAAAAAGTATGAATGAAATAAATACAAACTATTATAGACTCTTTCTTTCTTACAAATTTACTATTTGAAAAGGACACACTGGATAAAGAGCTTTATTCTAGCTTGGCTTGGTATTATAGGGTTTGTATGTTACAGGGAGTGAAACGACTGTACGGATTCTACGGATTGTTATTTTATTATATGGTAAAAGTTTATGTAATTTCAGTTTTATACACTACAATATAAGGAAGGGGTATAGTATAGGGAGTAGGTAGGGGATGAAAGACCCTAGAGGGTAACAAAATTTTTAAATAAAATAATATGTATTTTAAAGAGATTATTAAAGCTGTTTATTATTACAGAGGATTTTGTTAATTGTGTGGAAAGAAGTATCTCTTTTCATGGATTATATGGATTTATTTGTAAGATTTTTTTGTTTAAAAAACGGAAATAATTAGGTGTATTCTTATAATATTTTTTACCCGGTTAGGTAAAAAGGAGATTATTTTAATGGTGTGTGACGAGAATTAAGCACATTTACCTTATTCACATGTGTGCTAAGGACTTTTGAGTTACTTAAAGTATTTCTCATTCATTCTGGGACAAGGGGGCTGTGCGAAAATGATTTTAATGTATGGGACTTGCACTTTTGACACACGGGTTTGGACGGGTAAATTGTGGATACAATGAATTCTTATGAATTCCACAAGAATTTCGAGAGTAACGTTTGTACATAAGTACTTGTACTGCTGGTGGTCCAAAGTATAATAAGATTTAAAGTTTTAAAAACAAAGTTTTAACGGAATTCCCGGAAATAGTAGATTTTTTTTTGTAGTTTTTAGTACAAAAAAATTGATACAGCGATTTTTGCTTTTTGTAAAGCGACTGACTATACATATCTTCATCTTCTATCGGCTTTTACAAAAGGTATTTTTCTATAGTACGAAGTATTGAGTAAATTGAGCTTACGACCACAAATATTTCATAGATTCTTATACAAGGCTTATAATACCAAAGGTGTCAACAGGAAAGTAATAATAAAGAGAACAATTATTATATCAAGCTTAAACGTATACACGGCATGAGCCGCTTAGAACGGATCATACTTAAATGAACAGATGGCTTTAAGTTTAAGGGTATCTTGGTGGTGATGGTGGTTTTTTCGCTTGAGACTTGAGTCCCTTTGTATAATGAAGCTTTGGAAGTAATATTTTTTGTGAGAAGAGGTGAGAAAGAAAGGTGAAAATAAAGTTAAATATGATTATGAGAAATGTGTATAGAAACGAGGTCATTATTCAATTCACAATTTGATGCGATTAGGATTAAGAGATTTAAGTGTCAATCAAGATTATACCAAGTTTTTGAATTATTTAGAGTTTTCTAAAGGTTGATTTTTTCTTATATGTGTATGTTGGTCCATACCATTATTATCTTAAAGTAAGGGGGCAAAGTTCATAGTTTTTTTCTGAAAGAGTTGTCGCTTCTGACAAATTTACACTGCGTCCAGAAATGAATTTAAAAACAAAAACCAAAATACGATTTATATATATATATCTGTTTCTTGTTAATCGTGGTGTTAATAATTTATTAAGCTTAAGACCACCACGGTTATAGTTTTATATACACAATTTCTTCTATTAATAACAAATCTGTATATTAACTCCTTGTCAGTCTGTTTAACCCTAAACTTTTTGAAGTACTGGCATTATTTTTATTAATATATAAAATCTACTTAATTTTGGTGCATTTCTATTCATTTCTGAAATAATCTTTCATTAAATGACAGCGCCCCCGGTGTCACTTCAACCTTGAAAAACATTTTTGAAAAGTGGAGACACTCTTGACCAACATTTTTTTGAAATGAAAAGGTAAATTAGGATTAAAACTTGAGAATAGTTTACTCTATATTATAGCCAGTCTTCGTTAACTCTTAAGAGTCTCAAATTATACTCCTTGATTAGTGAAATATCTAGAATCTTTTACACTACAAGTGTAACACTTGATATCCTTTAGAATGACAAGCTGTTTGACACCATTGCATTTGAACTCCTTACATTCACTTGTCGCTTATACCTCCAGACCGAGAATTGTCCCCCGACTTCCCGTCACCCGTGTACATAATAGAAATATAATGAGGCAATACCATATTTATTTCAAAAACCTATTTCAAAAATGACTGCACCTAACTCATAATTTACTATTAAAGGCTAAACGTGATTTAATGAAAATCCTAAAGATTACCTATTTAATGCATAGTGCCTTGTTCAACAGTCTATATCCTCGATTCAAAATTTCTAAATGCAATTGCATCTTGCATCTTACTTAGTCTATTGCATAAAATACAAAAGTATGCATTGCTCAAAGTGTTCTTAAAAAATGCACCTTAAAATCATCCAATCCACCCTAGTAGTATTAGATAAGATCTATTGTCTATTATACAACAGGTAAGGCAATTTAAAGGGGTTTCACCTGCTTTTTCAAGCTTAAGATTCTAAAATCGAAAACAACTAACAAAGATCCCCCATAAACTTCTTATTACATAAAAAACTAAATAAAAACCCTATTTTCAGTATTGCACAATTTTTTCCTTTAACCAAAGAGATCATTCCTCCTTCAATTTACTGTAAATATTATTAAAGAAATATTATTACATTCATACATGTAGACAGATGAAACACACAATACATTACTCTTCAGTTCTAAAAGATGAAAAGTCCCGTATGAAACCCCTGTATGGTTATTATTATTCTAAAAAAATCTCAAGAGATGATGGGCTGCCCAATCAACCATAAATTATTGATATCATAATAAAAATAATACTAGTGCTCTTCTATCTCTAGAGATTCATTCAACTCAAAATTTAAGTTTTAAAAAAAAGAAGTTTTTTTAAGAGTGTCAACCCTATCGTAGCTTATAAGCTCTCTGTGTCTGATAAACTGATTGCTAATATCACAAAATATTCGATATAATTAAATGAAAACGCCAAGTGCATAATATTATACGAATTTGACTGAAGGTTTTAAATTAAAATGTATACGAAGCCTTAAATGAATATTTTTTAAGGTAGGGACTTTTATAGTGGAACTTGAAGAGTTCAAGTGCACCCCGTCGCCTTCATTACAGGGTTATTGTTATGAAACCCACTTTTTTACGGTTTGGAACTAAGAATTGAATTAAGGTACGGAAGAAAAACCTAAATGTCTTGTGACAGGGAAGCTATTTTACCATTACTATTAAATTAAGAGTTTTTTGTACTGCTTTGTTATATAGATGAGAAGTACGATGTGCATGTAAAACTCGTTTGGGAATATAGAACGGATTACATAATAGTTGAGAAACTGTTGTGGTGTCGGAAATTTCAAAATGTGTTTGTAGGAATTAAGGAAAATGCTATAAACTTTGATTCCCGAAATTAGAAACAAAAATTATATAATGATTCCTCTTAATTTACACATCTATCTTTGACGGACCTGATTTTACATTACGTAAAATGAATTACATGTCGTTCGAGCTAAATTGCATCTAAAAAACTTGAAGATTTAAAAAAAAAACTAAAAAAGTGGCTTTTAAAAATAATTTAAAAAAAATCTTTTAAAATCTTTACTTGTACTAACTTCATAAGAATTTAAAAAATTAAATTGGAAAAAGTAATTCTGTCACAAGCTTCTTTTTCAAAATTTATCCAACACAATCAAAGATTATACAAAAAAATGAGGTAAAAAATTAAATGTTGCACAAAAAACGCATCAATAACTTAAATTAATAACTATACTGTCTTCATCTCCAGCAGTACACATTATATTTACAACATTACAACAACTGCAACTTCAACATATAACACGACAACACAAGTACTTTCACATTCAATGAATTTAAAAAAAACATAAAAAATGCTTTCATTCTCTTCCAAATAGACAGAGATATTACACCCACATTTCAATTCTCATTAACCTAACAAATACTGACAACAAGTATTGCATCTGCATTTTATAATACCTTTACTACTTTTCTTTCAATCGTATCAACTATCCTAAAATCTTAATCCCAAATCAGCAATCGAATCATATGTACACTCCGCTTTTACAAGTAAAAGTGATGATAATTCTCATTAAGTTAAGTTAGTTAGGGCACAAGAGCCTAACTTACTACTAGAATAGACTCACTCACCACAAAAGCTGACCACCAATTCACAAAAACCTTTACAATCTTGCCTACAATATATATATTATCTGCATCTATATAAACCCAAGTCATCTCATCTCATCATCATAATAATTGAAGAACTAACTAATAACTTTGTTTTTATTTCTCCGTATCATTACGCTTTTCCATTATTACAATGAAAGATGACAGGTTGAGGGTGTATAAAGTACATACCACGTAAGTCCTATGGGTTTTTACTTTTTGTGGTTTTAAACTCTTATTTTTTAGGAAGGTCTCTTCCCATTTGAATATTTGAATTACTAACTACTACTACTTACAACTACTAACTATTCAAGGAAGATATTTCAACTCGCTAATATCAAGATCAACCGACTGACTGAGAGATGAGAGTACGAGACAGAGAGAGAGAGAAGACTTACTACTATTACTACTAAACTACGAGAGATGAGATTCGAGAGATGATCCACACTGGTTAGAAAGAAGGATGATGATGATGATGATTGTATTATACCATCGATAAATGTAGATCTTATTTATATTATATGGTATAGTGATACCAATCCTCATCATCAGTTTCATGCTGAATCCCATACGGAACGCATCCAAGTCTTTAGACCTCTCCGTGTCCCAACCGTCCTATTAAAACCTTATCCAACATACCAACTACTCTACCATAACTTCTTAACAATTTATAAGTAAAAGCTCTCTGAAGGTATTGTCACTAGAAGTAGTAGTACCAGTAAAAAGTAAAAAGCTACCAAAAAACCAGAAAGCAATAAGAGATCCAACCACCTACCTTTCCCTAAAAATAACTTACTCTTTGTTTCTAATTAATTAAGTAGCTTTGATATAAAAATTACGTAATAAAAACTGATTCTTAACCAATTTTTCCGTGTGTTCTTTATGAAAATGGGATAAATGTTCATTCATGTGTGTCAAAAAGCGTATAATAAATATTATGCTATTTACCTGTGTTTTATTACAATAAAATATAATTGTTGGGGTAAAACTAGATTTATATAAAAAAATGAGACATTTTTTATAAATTGTTATTAATTGTTTGCTCCTATTGTGGATTTTGTGTTTGATTCTTAAAACTGTGTGTAACTTTGTTTTAATTTTGTGTGTGTTTTTGTTGTGTTACTAAAATAATAATAATTAAGACTCTTTGTGACAATTTGTTTTAAGTTAAATAAATCTTCAAACTCCAAAAGAACTATAAAACTTCCGTAAAAGATTGTCAAAAAGATCTCAAAGAGATTCTGAAACATATAAAACAATAAAAACCAATTCCATTCACACATACAGAACACAACCCCTGTAATGAAACTGTCTCAGGTTTGTTATTCTCTCCATAAATAACTTTTACCGTTTTTTTAATACTTATTTGCAGAGAGTGATTAATCATCAGGATTTTTTAATACGATCTGGGTGGACTTGGTATAGAGCTTTGCTTTTATTTTAGGTGTTCAATCTTTTTAGTATATTTAATGGTGTTGGCCTTTTTTATTAGTTTTATTCTAAGTGTGTTATTTTAATAGTAATATTTGCTATCATTCTCATTATACAGTTATGATAATTGCATGGAAAGAAGGTTATGAAAGCAATTAAAATAATTTGAACCTGCCGATCATTATGATTACTAGTAATGCCGATATACACACTCATCAGCATCAGTATTGACGTCTATCAACCCGAATATTCTCTAAATAAGCAATAATATCATTTAATACTCAAGTGTATAGTTTGGAGATATTCTTTAGGGAAGTATTGTGTGTATATAGGTTCCGCATCATCTTTATAAGTCAGACTGGTTAAGCTTATAATAAAAAAGGGTATAAATGTCAAAAAGTTAAGAAATCTTTATTCTTGATGTCATATTTATGATTAGGAGAGAATG
>JAQGAA010003602.1:0-10640 GCA_034696425.1 Isotoma viridis
GGGGAGTTGGTATACAGAAAGTTGAAAAGACTTTTAGAATCCGGAATTTATTTCATGTGGGAAGATTTTCTTATCGAAGAATCCCTGGTTCGGGGAACGTACCAAAAAATAAGTGAATTTCATGCACAACCTCTTTCCGAATATATTTTGGCACTATTTTGTATGTTGGCATTTGGATTATTCTCTTCTTTATTAATTGTTATTATTGAATAAAGAAAGAGAATAATGACTCAAATTATATGTATTTTAAACACAATTAAAATAATTGTAATTTTAAGTTTAAAATCTGTAATGTTAATGTTTGTTAGAGTTTTACTAACGTTAAAGCTGTTAACTATTAAGTTTACACAAAAAGAATACTTGTAGGAAAGCAAACAGAAAGCGAAGAAAAGCAAAGCAAAGAAGGCAAACAATATGAGAAAGAAAGAGCAAATTTAACTGTTTTGTTCTGAAACAAAATTCGAACAAGAAAGAGAAGAAAAGAGTTTTTTTGGTACTTTTTGGATTAGGATTTTATGGCTTTATTTGATCAACTGTAAATCCCAATCGTTTTCTCTAATATAAATATTTATATTATTCAAGGTCTTACTAAGCAGCGCTAGCATCTCAAAAATAATACTAAAGAAGGTGTATAAGGGTGTGTAAAGGGTGTTAAGAGACGACACCCTTCAGGCCCTTTAAGAGACCTGACTCCAAAAGTTACTCTAAACTACTTTTAACTAAATAAAAACATTACTCGAGATTGATAAATGGCATTCAAGAGAGAAACTAAATCCATCCAAATGTTTGTTTTGACTTTAAATAAATGACCTGTTAATACAGTTCCTGGGTGGTGGCTCGTTTTATTGTTTGCATTTTTGCAAGCAAGTTTCATCATTCGGTTTTAGTGAGCTCAGAGGTCAAAGGTCATCAATAATCAAGTTATTCGTAGAAGCGCTTGAGTCTAGTATAATAATAAACCGATTAACGCAATAGCGATGGGTGAAACCTCCGAGTTTGTCTGTTTTTAATTTCTGAAAGTTCTAAAATTTCTGATTTTTGATATTCTTTTGAATTTTATAAAATTTTTGAAATTTCTGTAATTATTGATTTTTTTGAAATTTCTGAAATTTTTGAAATTTTGACAGTGCAGTTAAAAAGCTGACGTAAAGAACTTTCTAATGATACCCCATATGCATATATTATAATATATTAAGTTTGAGTGACCTAGGTCATAACCCTGAAGGAGTGGTCAGATTTGACCCATTAACGAACTTGACCTTTCTTTTGACCTCCGTAATCCATATCTGAAATCAGATTTGAAAAAAGTTTATCCGTTCGAAAGTTAGGCAACAGACAACAGACAGACAGACAGACGCGAGCAATCTCATGATGGGTTTCACCCATAATAAATGATCCATTCACATATTTTTATTCTTCAAACTCAGTTCATTTTGGGTTGGAAGATTTCATCCTTTCCAAGCATTTAAATTTAAAACCCTTAAACATTAATTTTTAGTTTTATTGTTCATTTACGAAGAGTGAAGTTATAGTATTTTAGTAAAGCTATTTGCAACAACCTTGCAGTTATATACAAAGCATTTACTTTACTTTATGTTTAAACATTTACAGAAAATTGAATTTCAATCAATATGGGATTGAAACTAAATTTGTTTTTATTTGTTTTTGCATGAATAATTATTGATAATTAATATCACACAATATAAAAAAGTCTTTGGTTTTCATGACTAATAATATTCTTCATTTCATTCAGAATACATCAATAAACTCAGCTAAAAACGTAGTTTAGTTTAGAAAATTGAGCAAGAGGAACTCTTAAAATTAGATAAAGCGAAAGACTTTGAATTTTGCAAATTGTCATTAGGAGAGTGGTGAGGATTATGAAATAGCAAAAAAAGGAATTTTGGAATTTCGAAGAAACAATTAAATGCTTTGAAATAATAATGCTCCCCTTGGAATAATTTCCCTTTTTTGGGGTTTATAAATAAATTAATTTCTAATTTAAACATTTTGTTTATAAATTTAATTTGCAATTCATATTATTATTTAAACATTAAAACAATTTTGGTTTTTTAATGGTTGGAATATAAATGGCAATTTTTTACTACGAAAAATAATAAGTTAAATTTATCTTTTTAAATCAGAGTAAATCTTTTTAATTAGTAAATAGTAAAAAACACGCTTAACGAATACACAAAATTCCACACTATTTACCCAGAATCTTGTTTACTTGTCATTGTATTAGTAATTTCTGCATCATCCTATTTGTCATCTTAGTTTTTGGTTTTAAATGTGAATTTCAGGTTTTTACGTTGCATGAGCCTTTGGTTGCTTTTGAAAGAGGAATCCCGGGACTTAATGCATCTTTCTTGTGTTTAATTCCAATGTACCGAACGTCTGAATTTAATTGGTTCAATTTCGAGAGACTCTTTTTAATTTATTTGTCACCTTATTCACCACTTAGTTCTATTATTTTTGGTTCAGAAAAGTTTTGCATATGATTTCTTACTGGGAAATGGGGGTGTGATTGGGAGATTGTAGTCCAGAAGGATTTTTCGAAGGCAGACTGCATTCATTCATTACTAAACTTCAAGAAACAACGGAACTCTTCAATAACAAAAAATATTGATTAAATTCAGCATTATGTATGTTATTTTGTAAGACAAACTCAAATTTAAAATATTAAATTATGAAACTCTTATTTTAATAATTTTGGCTTTCCTACCGACAGACTAAAATTTTATTCAGAATATTGTAATTTATTAATAAACTTAATGGTATAATTTCATTGAAAGGTTTAATTCTAACTTAAAAGAGACGAATAGAAGTGAAATGGGATGATTAATACTTGTCAAGCATACTGGTGGCTGCGTTTACTCTACTTTCAGCTTAGACTAAAAAACTCGAAGATAAGTTCTTCTGTTTTGAAAAGTTCAAGATAAGCTTTTATTTTGTTTAAAAAATATTCACAATGTTGCTTAGAAATGACAATTCACTATTAACAAGTTGGACTGGAATGTTCTCTTTAGATTTATCATATTTTGAGTTCCTCAGGTTCAGGGAAGGTGAAGTTCCTTAAAGGCAGAAATTGGGACAGGCTTTTGTAAGTACGCATCCTAAAATATGCTTGGAAAACATTTTTCGGACGGATGACAAAAATTAATAAATAAAAATTTATGTTTACAATTGCAATGTATTTGTTTAGTTATGGGATTAGTGATAAAGTCAAATTAGTGGCAAGTATTTTAAATGAGTTTTGAATAGTAATCACACACTCAACAGTAACTATGAGAAAATGAGAGTGTATACCAACGTGATGATACCATATACACAATACAGTGCGATGTACACTAATGATTGTCTGTCACGTTATGTAAACTATAACTGTTGACAAAAAAGAGTCCGGTGTCACTTATGAGAGTGTATTGTGCCTAACAAACAACTACACAATACTTTTCGATGTGTAATTTGGATTATGTGTCTTAAGTTGCCCCTACGAAATGTGTAGTGTGAATGTAACTGAAATTTGGTTGAGTATTGTCACCATACTCATCTCGTGTGTTTTGTAACTTATATTACTGGTAGCGGTACCACGTAATATGTGTTCATTGTGTTAACTGGGAGCAACATGTAACTTTGTATGCAACGCTGTTAACTAGGTATGGATGCAAGCAATCCAACTAAATGAATTAGGCGACTTATCAAGAAGCCCGATATTGTCAAGTAGTATGGAAGTGCTCAGGATATATTAAGTCACCTAGGAAGCTTTGATTTATAACCCGATGTTGTGACTTGATACAATAATGGAACAAGAGGAGAGATTGAGTATTGGAATGATACTGAAGTTTTTATAACAACCCAAATTTTATTTATACTCAAAGTTTTAAGGAAGTTTAATACTAATAAATTATAAGGAATCATTTAATAATAATTATTATTTAAGCATATAAATAAATTTTAGAAGTAGGGAAAACTAGGAAATGCCCCAATTCCATAAGACCACAAATTACACAGTACGTCTATAACAAGATATTTACAACAACTGGGTTATCATATTCATGAAACTATTCATGAACTTACATAATATTGTTCCGCATTCAACTGGAACAGGAAAAAATAACTAGAATTTTGGAAAAGTCCATAGACTCGAGATTCTAAAAGTGTGACAATCGCTATAAGGAAACACTATGCTATTTAACTCATTATAGAAGACGCATCATAATGTTATATAAATCAAAAGTATGAAAGAATTCAAATCTTCAGATTTAGTAAAAGAATGAATCAATATATACCAACCATATTGTTTGTGGTCAAACCGCTTTGACGCACGTTCTAAATACAAGGAATCTAGCTGTTATTGGTAAGCAATCTATATTGCTTACCAATAATGATTATTATAGCAAAACTGTGTCAACGAGAAGGAAAATATCAATATAAATGCTACTTTGTCAGTCGATGGTCAAATCTTTAAGAAACGAATTTAGTCTAAATGCTGACTAATAATTTAGATTTTTTTTTCTTTTCTGGATAATGCATAATCGTCCAGTATTTTATTAATTAATGACGTGAATCAAATTATCTAGCTACTCCAATAATAAATAAAAATGGGCAGATTTTATAAAATGAATTTAAAATACTACACTCGATTCGGAAGAATATTACATGTGTTTATAGGATTTTTAATCTTAAACTATTTTACTTTTAACTCAAAACTAACATTTTTATGAAATAACAAAAAATTTTTTAACATAAACAGTGTTGAGAATTATTAATTTATTTTATTATACAAAAGTAAGCTTTTGTATTAAATGAATCCTACTACTTTCATAAAATCAATTCAAAAATAATTTTGGTAAGGAATTGAGAAATCACTTTACTAATCATACTTTTAACCGCAATCGCCTGCACTATTTATTCCATTATACTTGGTTTATGCAGAATGACCTTTGTATGGGGATTTGCTTGCGAATGATTAAACAGCTTAATACATTACTCCTTTGTGTTTCACTTGAAATAAACGTTAATCAATTTGTTTTATTTAAATCCAATCAACATTTATAATTTTGGATGCAAATATACAAAGTGCATTTGATAAAATAATATATATTATAAATTAAAGCGTAAAAGTACATGTATTTGCAGAAGTTTTACCTGCATAAATAATAATATTATACTAAAAGTATTTTAGCATTTTAATGGTTTTCCTAACCTTTGCTTTCAAACAAATTGTAACACAGTGAGTTAAATACATTTATATGATTTTAAAGATTGGTTTTAGTTTTTTGTCTTAAACATTTAAAAAACATAATACCAATATAGTTTATAATTGATTTTGTTAAGTCTCATTCCAACTTTAATTTATTTAACTTACTAATTTCATCAAATACTAACTTCATGATTTGACACCACACCTTATATTAAAAAAATTTCAAATTGTTTTTTATGACTAATTTTTTAGATAAAATTCTAATTTACAACTATTTCTCCAAATTACTTATAACTTTCTGAATTAACATATAATAAATCATGATTAACACTTTTTGCTCAGGACTTGAACTTGTAATTTACAGATAATTTGTAATAATTAATAACTATAAAATATTTTGCTGCGTGAAAAACAATTACCAAAAAGCTCCTTCGTAGCGCACTTTGCTATACTGCTAAATGAAATAAGTGGACCTAAGCGTAACTTTTAGTTCAAAAGCATAAAAAAATCAATATTATAAAAAATTAAGAATTTAGTAAAGCTCCCCCTATTTGATATTTTTTTAATGTATTTTACATTGAATACATTGAATCTTCAAATAATGTACGGTAAATTTTCGATGGTTCATCAAAAAAATTTCGTATTTAAAAATTTTAGCTGCAGTACGAGTTTGACGTAAACTTTACGTACCATTATAAGTCTTTGTATATGGTTTTCAGTTACTAGTATTACTTTAATGGTTATATAGTGTTCTCACTTTAATTCGATATCTATAAGCCGGCGTTTCCACTCCTACATACATATTTGGGAATTAGTTTTTAAAGGTTTTGTAAAAGTGAGTTAAACAAGCTTTCTCGGACAGTCAGTATTTCGCGTCTAGTCACTAATCTAGGTTTTGTAACTTGTGGACTTTATTGTAAGTTTTCTCCAGTCATGTGTGTGTTATGCTGATGAGTTGTTTTTTAGTTGTGTTTAAAAGTTTTACGAGCTGTTATTTATTTTGGATAGGCTATAGTTCTGTAGTATCTTTAGGGTAAGGGGTATTAGTAATGCTGCTTGATGTGTGTAATGGAATGTGAATGGCTTGGTTCATTGGATTCAGTTTTTTTGTATGTATCTGCTTGAATACATTCTTCTACCTCAGACAGTCGCCATTGTTTAAGTTTGTTTAATTTTCTGTGTGTCACAACATTATATTTATGTTTCCATAAACGGAAGTGAAAATGCATTTAACTTATAAATTTATCACATATACTGAAGGGTGGGGTATCTGTCAAACTGATCCCCAGTTTAAAGTTTTAAAGGTTATTCGAAATGTGGTAAACTTTTACGACTATTTTGAACTCCCAGTGAGGACACATTGCATCACAAATTGTTGTGAAAAACAATGCAAGTATGTTACACAGTGGCGACGCGTGACAAAACGTAAACCAATGAGGTTTTGTCCTCATAAGACTTAGGGCATAAAACAGACTATTGTTTAAAAATGTAATTGTGCTAGCGGGTACCCGGTGTCAACAGAACTCAAAAATTATAAGGAAATTAATGAGTTCAGATTTTGCAAAGAGGACAGTGAAAATGGTGTCACACTGTCTGCTACCTCTTTTAGAGCTTCAGACAGTGCAGCTAAAATAAATACAGAAAAGTTATTGAATGAGTATCAATCCATTTACAAAAGATTGACAAAAAAAAGAAGAACAAATCCAAACCGGTGGTTAAAAAGAAATCCAAAGTGAGTATATTCCATATCCATTATGTAATTGTCTTTAATTTCAGAACTCAAAACAGCAGATGGAGCAGCATTTTGCAAAAATGAGGGAAAGAGGGTATGCACATTCGGAAGAAAATGGAATTGAATACAACTCTATTCCAAATTATTCGAAAGCAGTTTTAACCTCTTTGATTTGTACGCAAATATAGTTCACTTACAAACAGTTTCAATTACATTGTTCGCATTTTATGCAGGGTAAGCAATTTTTTAATTGGTTTAGATTATTTAGTTATTTACAACAAAGCATTGATCACACTTATTATTGAATTATAGGATTATAGTACGATTATATATAGAATTGGAAAAACTGCTAATCACCACTAAATTTCGGACTTTACGTGACAAATATCAACCTGACAAAAAGCTGAGTTTATTAAAATTGACAGTAAGTGGGCATAGTTCAAAAAAATGAAAAGACAAAGCCGACGGGTTATAAAACGAACTTGGAATCAGAAGGTTAGAAAGTAAATCATTACATTAAGACTTACTTACACCAACAACATTCCACTAACCATTGGATTATGGCTCATTGGACTTTTGCTTTCAGGGCTATTGGGCACCAAATTGATTATTTTTGAATCGTGATCACCCAGCGACGGAATGTAAGAGTATCTCACAATGAAAGTGGCCCTGACCATCGACCGACATGAAACGTAAAATATACAAAACCAGTAACAAAAGGATATGACATTCTTTTCTCTTCATCGGGTAAATCTTTTGACGCCAATGAATAATAATGAGGTACACAGTGCATATATATATTTAAAATTTCTATTTTGTATTATTTTATAGTTTGCAACTTGTACATGTTGCATCAATTAGAAAGGTAAAATACCTATATATAATACTTATAATTCTAGAATATAGGTAGATCACCCTTCATCGTAATTTAGCGTAGTATTGGACCTAAATTTTATTATAAATCCTTTTGAATTGAAATAAATAATATTTTCTTTTCAATGTTCTCAGAAATTTCCCAGAAATGTAAAATCATATATTCAACCCTTAAGAAATCCAATTGAAGTATCAAATCGAAGGTCAACTCATGCAAAAGTTTTTTAGTTAAATTTAAGAATAATGAATATACTCTGCGTCCAGAGAATATTCACTTTAGATTCTTTGTCAGTACAAATGCAAACTGCCACGCAACTTGCAGATGCTGACGCATCGTCTTCATGCTAGAGGCTGTGAGTGGTGGTGGCTGGGGTGGATTTTAGGTTTCGTTATGTGAGAGTTAAGTTATGTGATGCATTTAGTGGTTCGTAAAATGATTGATGTGTGGAATAGATAATGATGATGATGATGACATCACACACCACCACATACTGCTGTAGCAATAACTGTAGTCCTATTACGATGTGGACACGATCAGTAAAGTGAAAGTGGTACAGGACTTGTACACACCGAAACTTCGGTCTCATAGAGACCATTATCGCCAAAAGATATCGTCAAAACGTAACCTGTATATAATTTACGGAATGTGGAGGTTGTGGCGTACAACGAGGGTGTGGTATACTTATTCGGCATAGGAAAATTATAACAGAAGACAGCAAAGACTAAAACGCAGGAATTGTTGAAAGGTACAAAAATTGTACTGATAAATATTCAAAGAGAGACGAAAAACGCACCAAAAACCCAAAAAACGGTTGACAAAAAAGTACAGAAATCCACGGTAAGCTAATAAGTAAATAAATTAATATAATAATGCAGGCAATAAAATTTAATATTGCAATACATGTGTCTTTATAAATAGAATTATAAGATGCAAATTAAACTGGCCTGGAAAAGTTACCCGATGCCTTACTACAATACAATAATAAAACATTCTAAAATTGGCAAAATTTTGCTTTCTCAAAATCCATCAAGAACAGAGAAACAGTGTCAAATACAAACACTTCCACCATTGGTAAAATTCATAAAAGTAGAGAGAGTAGGAGAGAGGATTACCTATGGTACTTTTGGCGGTGAATTTTAATTTGTAATTTAGTTTTTATTTGAAAGAAAGAAACTCTATTACAAATAAAAATAGAAAATGTAAATATGTAAAAAATTATAAACAAATTTATGATTGATGAGAAAATGACCGATGAACATCTGCCTACGCTGATGCTCAACACATCCAATTAGTAAGAAAGTCATGTAACTTTTTAAAAAATATTGTAAATAATTATTTTTTAATTCACGTAAATGAAATGATTTAACAGCTTTTACTTTACAATAAATTGACAAAATAAAAACTAGATACTAGTTGATCCGAAATAATAATTTTGTTTTGATTATTCTGAAATATATAATTCATCTCGAAAATTAGCTTTGGGACACCATTTGTTAGACCGACCCTCCCATACAACACATCTTTGAAATACCAACAAAAGCTAATTTGAATGGATAAAATTCGATAGTAGCTGCAATGAGATTAAGTTGTTCGTAACCCACAATGAGCTGGTTTCTGTCCAATTTTAATTTCCATGATTCCGTTTCACGTCTTGGTATTACCTGAAATCTACTTTAATTGTATATTATAAAAGTTTACATGATTAATAATTAAAAACTAGAATAAATTTACAGCAATTGAAAATGTTTACGTATCTTCTTAAACAACCAAGTGCTACTCTCACATACAGAGGAAAAACAGCCTGGAATTTTAAAAATTTGAAATGTCAAGAATGGATTGTGCATAAGGTTGGAAACGCACTTCTTAACACTTAGAGAGCTCAAACTGCGTTGTATGAAATACCTGATATCATTTTGGCATTTTTATGGACGTGAAACACTAAAATCATTTTCTGCTTTTCGAATTAAAAGCGCAAAAGGGAAAATAATCCGAGTGAGATCAATTCAAAATAATCTTAAGGATGCTACAACGAAATGGACTACAAATGGAAATTACGACGTAACGTTCGGTGTTGTTCGAGACAATAAACCGTTCCTGGTTGCAGAGTGAGAATTTGGAAATGAGCAACTGAAAAACAGAATGACACCGGTTTTGAAATCACCAAAGCAAAAGACCAATTTGCATACTTACCAAATATTCAATTTGAATCCAAAGTAAAAAGATTTTTAAGAGCTGTTCCATATTCTAATATGCACATTTACAGCGCAAAAAGTTCTATATTCTATATTCTATATTATTCTATTCAGGGCCTAAGGAACGTTTCTCCCGATGGGTTTAAGCATCGAAGATATTCAACTCCTTTGGTTTGTTCTTGTCAATCATTATTCCTTCAATAATTCTGACTGGTCTGCTCGCTTCATAACTCGTTTATACAACGAGTATAATATTAACCTTCACTTCACCGCAAATTTATGGGTGAAACTTAATGATTTGTCATTTAAAAAAAAACTATGATGACAAAAATTGTATGACTTCATTTTATTTAAAATTTAACATTAAAAATTTTTTGTTGTTGTGAGTTATGATTTAAAAGAATATCATATACTTACAACATTCAATAAAATTTTAATTTTACTTTTAATTAACACGTTGTTTATATTTTAATTCAGTTATAATTATCTGATAATGATTCTCTGAAACCTTAAAGAAGTTGAAAATTGAATCATAACATTTTTTGTAATCAAAAATCGGTTACACGCAATGTATAATAAATTAATTTTTAGAATAGTATGAATACTGTTTAGTAATAATAATATATTGTTGTTTAA
>JAQGAA010003603.1:0-10639 GCA_034696425.1 Isotoma viridis
ACACAGGATTTTTATCAATTGCTAAAGAGAGATTGACTGACTTTTCTTCTTGTTGGTTTTTCAGCCACCCTAAAAATTACAGGAATTTAGAATAAAATGTTTCAGTTTTGGATTGTAAAAATTATAAAGATTAAAATGGAAAAAGCCATGCAGGAACATGATTTTTTTACTAAAATGAAATACATATTGTATAAAAGATTTTAAAATATGGAATTTAATGCTTTTCCATTCAAGTTGGAAGTACTGTATTTCGCACTTTCGCGGATTGTATGATAGTAAAGTTAAAAGAATACATTTTTATCCTCCCTGGGCTTTCGAATGAAATTTTCAATACTTTTTATAAAGTTTTTTACCATTAAATTCAGCACTGAGGTCACCCTTTGTTGGACTTAGCTCTTTTAGCAGATAAAATATAGCATGTGCATGATGACTTCCGCCGGCAGTACTTGGTGTAAAGCTTAGTTTCCATGCAGCTATTTCCTTTTTCTCTTCTGAAGAACGTTCTTCAGCTTGTAAACGGACTTCAAAATATTTTTCTTCTGATTCTAGTTTACCATCATTCAAAAATTTAAAAAAATACATTTTAAAATTAAAATCCTATATTGTTTGCCCCCCCCCCCCCTCCTCCGTCTTCGTTTGCAATTCTAATTACAGATTTAAGTTAATTAATATTATATTTTCATAAAAATTACTCTCAGATGAAGCTGAAATGTTGAAGTACCATACGTTGATACATTCCAAGTCTTTACAGAAATAATTTGCAGCAGAATAAGCATTCGCGTCTCTAAAACAATTAATAAATTTTCATTGAAAAATTACTCTAATCAATCAAAGATAAATCACAAAATTTTATAATTAATTAAAATACTTGTAAATACAAAATCGTCACCTCAAACCCTGACTTTTTGTTAAAAAATCAAATCTTTTAATTGGGCCATAATATGAAAGCCAACGTTTTCCAAATTCTACCAACTCTACTTTTAAAATAAAATCTTTTTTTATTTCGTTTTTAGAAACTTCCAGAAAAGCTTTAATATTTAAAGCTTTATTTGTGGGACTATGAAAGTGACGATATCCTCTCATCCCAATTTCCCCAAGTTGAATGAAATCATAATTCGTTTCATGTTTGTAATAACACATTAAAGCATTTAATCCCATTCCCATACTAATGTCACTTTCACTACTTCCAAAACGTTTTAACTTTTCCCATGCAATGCTGTTAGAAAGGAGAAAAAGTGAATTTGATTGCCAAATTTGTTTTAAAGGAAGACCGGAAAGTGTTGGATAAGAAACAGAGTAAGATGAGTATTCCGAGTTATAAAATTCTCTAAAATTAAATTTTCTCTCTTGGATTAAATTCTTTAAAATTTCTTTCAAATCTAAACCAATTAAGCTAAAAACTCTTCCAAAATTAAATTCCATGTTGCTGCTACTGTTAAACAATTGGCCAATCATTAAGCTTTTAACAGAATCTAAGGAAACTGCAGTGTGGAACAGAGTTATGCCGTATCTTCGTAGTGAAATTAAAAATTCCATTTCAGGTGTTAGCAAGGCAGTGGCCTGAAATTATAAAAACAATTAGGAAGTGTTTTTTAATTAATTAATTAATTAGTTAATTCAATAATTAATTAATTATGGATTTCTGTACCTCAATTAGGTTGGAAGTTTTGCCATAAGTGAACACATTAAATGCAAAGGTTGTATAAATAGGGATTCCTTTAATTCCTTTGATTATTTTGATGTCACCTCTGGCGGACTTAATCCAATGAAAATATTGACTAGACACATTTCCTTGTGATCTTCGGGCTTCAACCGGATTTTCTACAGGAGTGGATGAGTTTCTTGCAAAAAATACTTGGAATAGAGCTTCAATGAAGGGAGTGCGGAATGTTTTTACAATTTTTAAAAGGTTTTCTGGGAAACAACTTGACATTAATATTACAAGGACTTGTTTCAGTGTTTCAGAAAATTTAAAAAAGTTTCAAATTTATAAATACTGCAGAACATACCTTTGTCATATGAATGAATTAAAAATCCATAAACCAAAAGATTATATTCTTCTGGGAAACATTTTGTCAACGATATTAACGCCATAATTCTTAAATTCCTTTTTGCGCTCGAGTTGAAAAACAAATTTTTATAAAATTTCCTTGATTTTAAATTACATTCTGGATAACATAAAAGTTTATCAAAATCGTTGTGACAAATTTCGTCACATTTGCTAAACTCAGCATCATCCATTCCATATCGCATACTCCTCAAAAATTCAATTTGAGTTAGCCGATCTTTATTTTTAGCTTCATTTCTTAACATTTCTTGCAACTTTTTTAATTCTGGATGATTTTTCTCTTTTTTGGGATTTTCGATGTTAAATCTGATTTTGTAATTTTTAGCTAATCCTGCTCCTCGCATTAGTGGAATGTCCACGTGTAATTTTTCTTTATTTAACAACAATTGATTCATAACTTTTAAAGCCCGAGGCCCTTCAAGTGGCATTAATATTAAACCCCTGAAAAAACTGTTAACTGAAGCTACCGGAACATTTCCCTCGAGAATTTGATCACCAAAGAACTCAACGATATCTTCATTCAAACTCAATGCAGCCAAATCATAAAACATTTTAATTTGTTCAGTTTTCTCTTCAGTTCCACAATCCAAAGAACTCTTAACAAACTCAAAATATTCCACGAACCGTTGCTTCGAAATTGATTTCAAAATTTCTTCGACATTTGTCATATTTTCATAGAAATAAGTCACTTTATCTCCTTGACTGACATGAAAGCATAGCCAGGATTCAATTGTACTTTTGGCAGTTGAATAAGTGAGACTTTTTGAGGATTTTGCTGTTGGTATTTCTAAATCGAAGTCAAACAGAAGACTTGAACTTTGAAAAGATGCAGTAGTGGTAGTGGCTTGTGAAAGACTTGAAGAAATACCCACAAGGGACAATTTGGACTGGGGTGAAACCACAAATCGTTTGGATTGTATGGATTCTAGTTTTTCTGTGCAAACGCTGAATAAAAGAACAGTTCCGTTTTGAAATTTTTGGGAGCACATTGCAACAGGAGGGTGATACATTTGTATTGATTTCAAGTAATTTTGGAAGAGATCTTCACTGGATTCAGACTGGGTTGAGTTCTACAAAAAAATACGGTAAAATATTAATGCATTACTTTGTCAAAAGTTAAGAACATATAGAAATAGATGGATCATTCGTGAATCTCGAATGCAGAACACCCTACATCAAAAGCAGGTTTTATTAAACAAAAGTAAATCCAACCCTTTAGCGATCCTAGTTTTTCACAGAGAATCTTTTCAAGCGAATAGCATTTTTAATCCTTTTTGTGATGTTAAATTTATATATTAGGTATAGAGTATTAGCAAAGTAATAAATACATTTTTTACATGATTGAAGTCAGTATGAAAAACGTCTTCATCCATTTCTACAACAAAATCAGGTTGTCCGTTTAAATCAGACAAAGGAAATCCAAAGGAATTGGAACATTCCAGTTTTGATTTGATCTTTTGTATGCTTCCATCTTCTCTATTGTAATATCTTGTGGGACACGTGCCAAAAACATCCGTCTAATTTCAATAATATCAAAAACTTGCAATTAAAAAATTTCAAATTAACTATTAATCAGCTATTTTTTAACCATTTGTTTAAAAATTTAACCTCGATAACTTTGCTATGTGAATTCACACTGTGAGTATTTTGGCCGATCAAACTAAAATCAGTTTGGAAGAAAGAAATAACAGATCTTCGAATATTATTTTTCCATGTTTTATCTTCAGGTAGCAAAACATTTGAAATTTGTCCATTTTTATAAGTAAATTTGGCAGGTTTTTGTAAATCCACTTGATGTGTTTCTTCATCCCCTAATTCTCTTTCAAAATACGAAATATTTCTTATCACTCCTTGAAATGATTCAGATTCCGTGTCAAACCATTTATTGGCGGAAAAAGGAAATCTAAGAAACTGGAATTTCATAAATAATAAGCATAAATTATCCAATGTAAAATAGTCATAAATAAATTGTATTATAATATGAAGCAATAAATTCTAGAAATTTGCTTTTTCAGTAGTTAATTCGCCTTTAAAACTGTAATTACCGAGTAAACCATTTTAAGCACTAGAATGACATTTTAAACAGGAAGGTTTTTGAAGTAAGTATTTCTACCTTTTTAAAAGTAACGGTCCAATTTGAAATAATGATTTTGAGTTGTATTTTATTTTGAGGAATTATCTCTAAATTTCCAGTTGAAATTATGGGTTGACTGAATGAGGCTCCACCGTGATCAGTATATTCTGTGAGTCTTTGATCTATTTCTAAATTGTATTTGTACACTTTTCCAACCTTGTAGGAATGTGCTCCATCTTAAACATTTTTAAAATAAAAAATTTATTTTATAAACCTAACTATTATAATCGATTCTTGTGTGCTTTGTTATTTGCTCCATATTTGCCAATGCTTTTCCAATTCGAGTTATAGTGTAAAAATGTTTAAAATAAACAATCCAGGAATCTAAACTATATCATCATAATCAGTATTATGTTCTTCACTTAAAGTCTTTTTATGTCAAGACTCAAGAAATGAAAAGACAAGTAAAGGAAAAGGGATGAAAAATGAGATGGAGAAAGTGGAACTACTTTCTCCTTTTATAGGGAGCGGTGGTGGTCTAATTGACGATTCACGAATGGTTTATACTCTACATTCTTATCTTTTAGCAATAATTGGCAGTTCTGTCATAAGTATAATTTACACTAAACTTACTTCTTCCAAAACTATCGTCTTCTAGATCCGAATCTGATCCGGGTCTATGTGTAATGCCTACGCCATCCCAGCCAGATCCTTCTCTATGTCCGGAATAAATCAAGTCTTCATCATCAGTATCATCAGTTGGAATTCTTTTCGTCCGCCTTCTCACAATATTTGCATTATTACTACTTCTAAAAGATGAAGGAGATGACACCGGGGGCTTTTCACTCGTCACTGTTCTTCTCTTTCGCAATCCCATCGGCAGCTGACGTTTATTAATTTGTAAACTTCCAAGAAAAGTACCCTCGTCATCTTTTTCACTATCGAACCAACGGTATCTTCTATTTCTAAACGCTACGATATTGTTGCTCCATGGAACAACATTTTTGTTTAATTGGCTATGGACTTTTCTATAACGAGATGACTTGGAGCTTGATAGCATTGAATTCAAATCCCTAGTGTCATCTTCGTCAAGCACAAGATCCTTATCCGTCTTTTGCTGTCAATCAATAAACAAATAAAATATCTATTACAATCATACGAGAGAAATTTGTACATCGTCATATTTTAAGTCACTTCTGCTCGTCTTTATATAATAGGTTTAAAAAACAATTCATTTGTTTATAAGCTAAACAAATAAAAAATATAATGGCTTAGATTTCACAAGTCAATTATTATTATTATTATTAAAAAGATTTAATTTTTTATTGCCTATGATTAAAAAATGTAATGTACATTTATAACGAAATGATGACTAATACTGACCTTACTCTGTGAACTGGTGTAGACCAAGGTAAAGAGTAAAAATAACCCCAAGCACAAAAGAAGGGTCCCTGAAGGTCTCCTTTTAAATAATTTCTCAGTCCGATTCATATTTTTTAATCTCTCTTAAGTCTTCTTTCTTTAAAGATTTATTTTTATTTTCAATTCATTTAACTTCAGCTGTTTCGCAAATTCATGAATACAGACTATACTCTCTCTTGGCTATTTTGTCAATAATTTCTTATAAATAGACATTATTATTAATATAATACCGATATAGAAACTCTGAGTAAATAAAAACTAATAAGTTTTATGGCAAGCCCGACTGAAACGAAACATGTATGAAAGATAAGTTATAGCAATGAATGACAAGATGTTATATGCGTATAAGTAGGAATAGAGGAAATTGGCGATAACTTTTCATTGCATTGGTTTTAAGGAGTGTGATAATCTTATCTGAAGAGAGAAGTGTATTTACTACACGTTAAACATAAATCTAAAAGAATCGTTATTGCTGGAAATAGCATTGCATATAAAACTGCTAACTGCGTTGGATCAGGGCCCGAAAGCTTTTTTTAATTAGATCAGGGAGGTCCGGGTTTATACCGTAAATATTCGATTCAGTCGGATTTTGCGAATAATAAATGAAGAAAATGGTGAGAGCGTAATTATTATCACAATGAGTATTTATAGATCCCTAAAAACCCATGTTTTAAACATCGCAGTTTAATTAGAGTTAATACTTTATTCTAAGGCATTATAACCAGAGATTACTTAATTATACGTTCCGACAACGTCATGTAACCTCAAAGCTTGCAATAATTATTAAAGAAGTTGGACAAATTTAATTATGCAAAATTCATGCTATTCTATGTCCTCTAGAAATTGCTTAAATGTCTAATTCCTGTTGTAAATGTTAAATTAAATTCCACTCCCAAACTCTTTTCATACATGAAAGAAGAATTTTTTAAAAATAGAACAAACAATGTTTTGCTGAGGACTAATAAATTACTTAACAAAAGTTGCAACACAACATGTAGATCTATCAAAAAACGTATGGTTTTGTTCTTTTGTATACAAATTGATCAACTTTATTAACTACCTAATTTGTATTTCCAGGAAATTGCTACTGATTTTCATCTATTTTGCCTAGTAGCTTGTTATATTTATGGTTGTGACGAAATAATCCTTAAAAATGTATTGGATGAAATAATAAAAGATTCTTTAACAAAACATAATTCATTCATCGTAACTTATTATATAGGCATGCATTTTAATGTCGTAACCAACTATGTAGGGAATTCGTTCGAGATTTCATTTAGTATAATCTTATCATATGTTTCAAACACGACAAGCCGATTGAAGTTTCGAAACGAACTTATCTTCATCAATCAAATCATATTTTTTTTAAAAATAAAGCCTTTTATGGCGGAAACTTTCATTTCTATGGAGATTCCAGAACATTGAGCTGGATAAGATGAAAGGTCATGCTATGAGTAATGAGTTGTATAGGCAAACTCACAAATGTGTGTGCACTAGTGTGCGGTCAATGTGTATTAATTACATTCAATATTCAATGCTGTAAATTATATCATAAATAGGTAATTGAAGATAAGGATCAGGAGAAAGTTAAGTGAGGGAAAGATGACTCTGGAACTTCGTAGTCGAGTTATAACTCGGACAATAATGGAACGGTACACTGCAACGACGCCGATTCCAAGTGACGATGAGGGTCCTTCATGGAAGTGGATTGATGATTGCCCTGAAGCTCTGTTCCATCCACATGTAAGTTATACATTAGAGGTTCGTCGGTATAATACTTGCATCTAAAAGCCTAAATGAATGACATGACCTTTTATGTCTTATGAAATCTTTTATTAGATTTTGAACAACATTTTGTCTTTCCTGGATGTGCCTTCATTAAAGGAATGCCGTGGGATGTGTAGTCAATGGAACGAGGAGGCAAGTCAACTCTTAGGTCGCAAAACAGTTGCAAAGCCTTTTTCTCACTATCTCAAAACCGATCTAGTATGTGAAATCATCAAAACAAGCTCTAGCCGAGGATTATTCGCAAATTTTGAACTCTTTTCTCATTTTTTGAGAACTCCGCAGTTCAAAGATTTAATCCAAAAATGTGGAAGCAATTTCAAATCCTTGAAAATTTGTAAAGGTTGGGACCAGAATAACAAGACTGATTTGGACAAGTATTTTAAGGAAGTCCACGAGATTTTAGATGTTTCATGCCCTAACTTGACCACTTTCGAGATGGATTTGTATTTCACAAGTTACAGTTGGTTAGAAAATACAACTTTTATGGGTAACACGGCATCTGATTTTATTTTTCAATTTAATTAAACAAATTGTTTCACCCTATTGACCCACACTCATACTTACTTTAATAGAGACACTGAGATTCAATCAACCCCTGAACATCACCCAGCTCAATCTCAACAGCGTATTTAGACCCCCAGTCACGGACTATTACATTCGGCTGATTGAATCATGTCCCATTCTAAATTCGATTAACCTACACTGCAAGCGACAACATACACCCCATAGAGATACGGGCTTTTCTGGGTTCCTAGAAAAGCTTTCCGAACTGCCTGGTGTAACTGAAAATCTGAAGGAATTCTCCTGGAGCTATGAAGCATTGTTGGATGCTACTTTATATGCTCCAATGAACATTCTTCAATTAGTTTCGAATATGAATTTTTCAACGAAATTGAAAACCCTTAGGATTGGGGATGCATTTGATGACTCCTATAGATATCTCCCAAAGCTTTTAACGAATGTTGCGGACTTTGTTGAAAATCTTACTTTCGTCGGTTCCTACAAAGTTGAGGACGCTAATTGGGCTCCATTGAAGTAAACGACTATATTAATACTTAACTAATACTAATACTATAGTACTATTTAGATCTAACAACATTTAATCGCTTCTTTTCATTTCTTTTTTTAAAGTCATGAAGATCTTCCCGTGATGTCAAAAGTGAAGTTTGTTACAAATCACACTGATGATAATTATGGACACGTAGTAACGCCGAAATTCATTGCAAAAACGTGTCCTAATCTGATGAAGTATGTGATTGAAAGAATTTCCCGTCCCCAGGCGATTTCCTCTTTTCCGGAGATTCCCCCTGGTGATGCTTACTTAGGAGACTTGGATAATGATCTAGATAAAGAGGAATATGCTAACAATCATTTAACCAGTTTTGGTTTGCACTCATTAAAACATTTATATCGAGCATGAAAGTCCAGCTAATCATACCAAATATTATTAAATCCAAGCAAATGCTTTTTATTTTAGTTCTTTGGCGGAAAATGCACAAACGGACATCATTAAAGCGATACCTGGAATTGTACCCGAACCTCACTCACTTAATGATTGTAATTGGAAATTCCAGTTACATTTCCCAACTTGGACGCATTGTTAGTGCACCGGTAGAACTTACTGTCACAGAAACTTTCCAGATGATTAGGACGCTTCAGAATCTCAAGCAGTTCACTCTTTTATTCTCAAAGAATACGGATTTTTCTGAACAAAATTTATCCGAAAGTCTGAAATACATCAAGGACTGTACAAGTGCGTTTGTTTCAAAAAAGATTTATAAATCCTATAATTTCTTATTAAAAATGTAGTGACTACTTTGGTTTTTAGAATTGGAAGGAGTGAATATAATCATTGGTGTCCCGTCAAAGCAGTTAAGTTTCCAAAACATTAAAGAAGGACTGAGTCACCTTGCAGGAGTTCCATGTACATGTACACTCCGACTTGTACGATTTTTGGTAAGTTAAAATATAACATTAGAGCACAATCGTCAATAAAATAACTGATTTTAATGAAATGAGAATTCCTTTGGGTTAATTTTGGTTTTTGTAGATGTTAAACAAAGACAAAGTGGAGATGATGCAGTACGTGAAGGAAAATGGAATCCGTTTAGAATGGTATGGAAAAAAGACAGAATTTGTGTTACCTCCTGATGCAGAATATCCAAACTACATTGGAGGCCCTGTTACAAGAATCAACGAAAAATTTTTTCAACGATTTTAACAAGGAATCAAATTCAGCTATCAGTGATAATTATAAAAATTACATTTATTAATGACATGGTCGCCTGGTCTCGTCTGATGGGTTGCATCTGCGGCTTAATTTTTTATTCATACAAAAGCAAATGTCTAAAATGGTACAAAAACTCAATAATGCTTGTGAAAAGATAAATAGGATAGTTTATATCGTAACAATAGCTTTAAAACAGTATTTTGATCTATCAAAAGAAATGCCTGATGTCTTTTTGTAATTGATTAACTATATTAGGTAATTCATTTTTATTTTCAGGAAATTACTACCGATTTTCATTTGCTTTGCTAGTAGCTTGTTATATTTATGGTTTGTGATGAAATAATACCTAAAAACATACTGGATGAATTACTAAAAGATTCTTTAGTAAAGCATAATTCATTGATCGTAACTATTCATTTCATAGGCATGTATTTTAATTTTGTAACCAATTACGTAGGGACTTCGTTCAAAATTTCATTTAGCATAATCTTATCCAATGCAATGTTTCAAGTAGGACAAGTCATTCGAAGTTTCGAAGCGTACTTATATATTCATCAAATTATATTAGAAAAAAATAAAAAAACGTTTTGAATTAGATGGGAGAAACCTTCGTTTCTAGGGAGAGTTCGGAACGTTAAGTTCCAAAAGGTGAAAGGTCATGCTATGACAGTGCGTTCAGTCAGTGTGCATTTATTCCATTCAATAGTCAATACTTTCAAATTGTATCATAAAGGGAATTGAAGATAAGGATCAGGAAATAGATAAGTGAGAGAAAGATGCCGATGGAACTTCGAAAGCGAGTGGTATCTCGGACATCACTAGAACGGAAATCTTCAAAGACACGAATGCCAAGGGACGAGAGTTCTACTAGGAGTCGAGACGATGATTCACCCGAAGCTCTGTTTTATCCACATGTAAGTTACATAACATAATGGACTAACTATGCTCGAACTTGAATCTAAAAACCTAATGAATGACCCGACCTGGATGACCTTTATGCGTTACAAACTCTTTTACTAGATTCTGAACAACACTTTGTCTTTCCTGGATGTGCCTT
>JAQGAA010003604.1:0-10636 GCA_034696425.1 Isotoma viridis
GTTAAGAATAAAGTGAAGATGAGCATTTTAAGATTAAGAAATCATCTTAAGATTAAGAAACCGAGCATCTTAAGAAACGATCAAGAAAGAAAGAAGGGGGATAATTAATTACTATTATTCACGCGAGGGTATAGCAGCGTATAGACGAAGTGAGCAGGAGCATAAGTATAAGGAAAAACACCCTGCCCTACGCTGGCTAGCGAACACCTGCCCCTCTCCCCTCCGAATTCGGTGCGTTCACTTGGGGCTAGATCAATCGATACTCAATTGCATAAAAAATCTATAAAACCCTGCCCGACCGCATCCAATACTATCTCCTAGCGCCGGCTTTTATTAAAGGCCAGGCACACCCGTTTAAGCACCAAACTCAATATTAAATTATGTATACCTGTAACAGAGGACCTTCGAATTCGGATCTGACCTCTGATTTGCGAGCACAATCAATCGCTTTCGATAAGGTCCCCTTTTCGATATACACCGGGGATACTATAATTTTACTCATATGTAAATGTTTTGAAGCCAAAGGTTGTAAATTTTTACAAATGTTTCGAAATTTTAAACGTTTATAACTGTTTGTAAGGGTTTATAACGTTTTTAAATAACGCCCGTTTTTTATTGTCTATTTCGACTGTTAACTGGGTGATAAAGGTATTGTAATGTACTCTTAATCACATTATACTTGTCTCCAAGTTATATAAAATTAAAAGAGTTTTTAGAATTGAATTGACATCAAGCCATTCATGTTGTCGTGTCTTGTCACTTTGTCATATCAATTTTGTATAACGAAGCATGTCAGATCTTGATTGTGTAATGCTATTTGCCTAAAGTCTGATCTTATTTCGAACGTGTAAATATTGCCTTAATCATTTGAAAAGCTAACAGTCGATTTTAAATTATGTCTTAATTTCTTATGGATAAGATTTCCCTAGCCGTAGCTCACCAAAACGAACGCATCTCAGATTGTAAAATTAAGCCTACTATTTACCTAGTTTTGTTCAAAATTACGTAGGTCACAATTTGCTTCTACAATATTTGATAACAGTGAAACAAAAAAAACCACTGCCAAGTCAAACCATAATTATAAATTATATAATTATAAGCGCTTTTGAAATTTGCAAGCTAGGAAAGCAAGCTCAATAACTATATATTATAAAGTTTTTTTATATCCGTATGCACATGGATTTGTACAAATTGAAACTTTTCAAGATACGTTAGTTATTTTAACACTAAAAGTGTCTTGCAATATCTTTGTCTTGTGTCTCCAAAAAAACCAATTTAACTTTTAGATTGGCAGATAGATGATTGGTTTTGTTTTCTTTGCCATCAATCGGTCTTCAGAAATTGTTCCTGCAAGGCCAAAACAACAAAAAATTCAATAAATCATTTTTTGTAATTTAGTTTAAAAATAAAAATGCAGTTTTAAAACGTAGTGACCGAATTGAAAAGTATAGAAATATCAAATAGTGGTTAAATAGAATTAAATACAATCAAATACACTTCAATTTCTCTATTTTTTTAATCTGTTGATAATTTCCACAAAATAGATAAGAGGAGTCTTTGTGAATGTTATCTGCTATTTTGAGTGAGAGACTTTAAAAACTAAATCTTTTGGAAAGAAGCGAATTCCAGTATTAGTTTTAAGTTATTCATGAAATATAATTGAGAAAAATGAGCGCTACTTCTATTTTTCGTGTGAAAAATAACCTTATAAAATGATATAATTGGTTAAAGGTATGTTATAAACTTGGTTTTGTGACTTTCAGACTTTAAAAAGGGATTCAGTTCCCTTTGTTAATTAAGTAGTAAGTAAGTTAACTTCGTCTAACTGACTATATGCCACCACAGTTCCAGTCACTTGCAAATGAGATAGATTTTATTTTTTAATTTTACCAGCAAACCTCTAGGATATACTAAATAAATACTAATTTACCAGTGAAAAAAATGAGTACGTTGAATGTTCTCGTAAGATTTAGAGTTAGAATCCGTGGTGAGTGTGATTAATGGTATTAAAAAATCTGTGATGACTCCTTAGCAGTAAGTTGATTGATGTGTGATGATGTGTTGAGAGCTAATGTTTTAAATAAAATCAAATTAATTAAATTAAACGTTGTGCTTTAGGCAAATGTATTTAAAAAAATTGTTTTGAATTGCATAATTGAATTCACAATGGTTTAAACTAGACTTACTTGATACAATTTAGAGTTAAAGGAACAGGAAGTTGAAGCATGTGAAGTAATATTAATTAAAAGAATTAAGCAATTTTTATTGTCCTTAATAATTGTCTTCTTTTGGAAAAACATGACTTTGTCTTTTTTGGTTAATTTTTTCCGTCTCTTAGCCTTAATTCTGCAAAGAGTCAATTTAAGTTAGGTTGGAAGTAAAAGAATTAGCGATTCGTAGTTTTTGTTACATTATATCACAAAGTGATTATCTAACAAAATCACATTTTCCTTTACTTTTATCCTATTCTAGTTTTTAAAACTTGTACTTATACCTTATACTTCAAATTTACATTTTTATGGAATTCTATTTAATTTTTTTGAGCCTTAAAAAATTAAATGCCATAAATTTCAATTTAGACCCCCGGTGGGGGTATTTGTGTCACATATCCGAAAAGTTTAGGGTTAAATTGCGGTAGGAGTCTGGATATTTCGACATAAAATTTCAGAGGATATGTAAAACTGAGCCCACAATTTTTTGTTGTGTTTTTTTAATGTTCTCAAATCTTTGGGAACTTAACAAAAAAATACTGACATTTTCATATAAACTTGTTGCCGATATTTTTCTGTTAAATTTTACTGGAGGGTTTTATAAATTTTATAAGGAAAAACCATCAATTTGTCATTGACACAATAGAAATGCTTATTTTTGGCTTGCTTACCGGAAAATATAAAAATCAGTGGGTTTTTACTTGGGGGGCGGGGATAATTTTTAAAAACGTAAGTTATACATTTACTTACTAAATTTAGGTGAAATTTTAAATTGAAGGGATCTTAATCGAGTTTAATGGCATCGATACTTTTGCTTTTTATTTATCAATTTGTACGTCGTTCCAAAAACATTGCAAAAATCACAGAATTCGTTTACACGTAGTGTGTTTAGTTTGTATACCTAATCTGTAGAGAAGAATTATTTTTATTGATGTTTGGAAGAGGATTAAGGATAACTCATTACTTCCGGGTAAAAAATAACATTATTCTTAGAGTAGGAGCATAGGGGCAGTTAATTATTTCAACAAAAGAGATTTATGTTTCCGGAAGGGTTATAAGCACGATGGGGGTATTATTTGTTTTTACGTTTCTTCTACTTCTTATCGTAGTTCTTATATTTAGTAAAATTTGAATTTAAAAAACTTTTGGCTGATTAATTTTAAAAATAAAAATACAAAAAACTTACTAGATAAATCGAGGTGAGAACTTGAAATTAAATTAGTGTTGTAAGTGGCTGATATTAGGTTTTGAGTTTAAATTGTTGAGGAGTTGTTCATATTATTTTCACATCTAGAGCCTTGATGAACTTTTTGAAATATTCCGTTGAGTTGTATGATTTATGAATGGAGAAGTAACCTGATTTACCAAATAAAGCATTTATATTTTAAAAGAAATCAAAATTCACTTTATTTCAAGTGTCTAATGGAGATTCAAGCAAAAGGATCGTATGGAAGTATTAAAACAATTTAAAGAAAACTTACAGTTTTCAGCACAGAAACTTGAAAGCATTCTCCTGAGTAATTATTTTCTTTGGGGTGATAGGCCTTAACATTAGGGCTCAAACCCTCACCCTCCTGAAACACAGTAACGCTGGAGGGACGAGAAGAACATTTTTTCCTGACCAATAGTTGCCTTTGAGATGACAAGATACACCCAAGGAAGTCTAAATTCACAAAAAGTAAAAATGAATTAGAAAAAGATTAATAAAAAGAAAAATTACTTAATTCTGTGCATTTTCCTCATTTTATAATGATCTACAAAAATATAAATTACATGTACAAAACTAATGAAATAATTCTAAAATTACAGCGTCTTCTTATGTTGGTAATTAAATAAATTAAGACATGAAATTATGACTGGACAATTTTGCATTAAATTATCCACAAAATCAAATCGAAATGTAGAAATAATTGCATGTGTCAGAGTTTAAAATGTCAATGAAATTAATTTACTATGAAGTAGAAGTAAAATAGGAAGAATCATTATTGTATAAACTGCATTAAAGAGTGCTAAAGAGTAAAAAAAATGTTAGTCCAGTTTTATGGCAGAAATTGTTCCCAACGTGTAACTCAATATAAAAAGATCAAAAACCTGAATTTACGCTATTTGATAAGCAAAGTGAGCTAGCTGATTTGTATCTAGTTAGGTGCCTTCAATTGTAATACTTAATTAGATAACTATTATAAAACTCATCTGGAAATATTAATCCGCGTTTGTTTAACTTGATCTGAGATGAATTTCATTAGTAATTGTGATACGCAGCATCTTCTAATTTTTCAATTGTTTTGTCAGAAAAGGGAAGATTTTTGTGTTTAAAAATATTATCCATTAATAAATTGATTACAGCAGATTAATTACATACGTTGATTAACCGTTTTAAAATAAAATGAAATAAAGTAACTTACCAAACAGAATTACACTTTCAGTCACATTTTGAAGCCTTTTATTTTGAGTTTCAAAAAATATTCGAGAGCACACCAATGTCTCACATTTAAAACTTTTAATGTTTTAATCACTTTTTTATTTAAAAATATTTTTTGAAGCTAAACTGTTGCACACTTTTTATTTTGATTATTTTATTAGCCAACTAACCCCAAAGAGAAGAATTAATAAGTAAATGTGATGTGATCTTGGAGAAGAACAAAGAAAGAATTAATATTTTGTGCTTGAGCGTACTTTACTTAAAGGAACAAAAGGGTAAAAAATAGAGAATTGTTTTATAGGTTGAAAGCTTGTGAGCCTTATTAAGGGCACTCGCAATGAGTGTACACTTGCATTCTGTAAAAGGGTAAAAATAGGGCTCATGGTATTCTTAAAAAAGTTCAACAAAAAATCACCTTGTGATATTAAGGGCTGGATTGGATTATTCGTAAACAACGTGTGGATTTAATTTCAAGGTGAAAATTGTAAAGTTTAAACGTTTAATGTTAATTTTCGAATATTAAAGTTATTGGGTCGGCAATTTTTTGTAGTAAATTTGATGTTAATCAAGATTCTGGTTCAAGTAAGAGCAATGGTTGTGGCAGTGTCAGAGTTTGTCGGTAGCAAAGTAGTAAACTCATTTTTGGGCTTTTAGCGAGATCGAAAAGGCTAGTAAAATTTATTTTTAGGCTTATTGTCAAAACTAAATTACTCATTTTTTAAAAGACAACAAGCATTTAGAACTTTTATCAGTTTAATATAAATCCTCTTAACTCTATGCATTTAATCGTTTGTATTTAGTTAGCATTACCTAAGTTAAAATAGTAATTTTGAAAATTAAATTAGTTATTGCATTTTTTGTAAGATATTTGGGACAATGTGTCTGAGTCACCCATTATTATATCACATCTTGTTACAACATATTTTCCTTGAAACCTTTTTTATTTTTGGTCTACCTGCTGGCCTTTTCTTTTTTTGTATTGCCACTGAAGTCAATCCGTGAGTGTAGTAATTAAGCCCGGTGGGCTTTTTTTAATAAAGTACAAGTTGAACCCTATCAATTCTCAAGGGTTGCACCTGGTCTTCATCCTTCGGACTTGTAGTAGCAAGATTTACCTTGGTTTAGTTAGTCCCGTTATTTTATTTTATTTCACAAGGTTATGCTACCCGGGTCGTTTAGTCGGAGTCTTTTAGGTTTTTAAAGTTTAATTCAATTTTAAATTTTAGGAAATGAAATTGACTTGAAAATAAATGATTAGATGGATTTGTACTTGTTATTGACTCTATTTTTAAAAACTGCTAAAGTAAAACCCTACTCGACCAGAAAATGCGTTGTTATTTTATGGAACCCTAAAAATCTCAATTTAACTATTATTTTTACTCTTCAGGAATAAAGCTTAGAAAAAAACTTATAAAGAAAATGTGCGGTTTGGTGTTTTCGTTTGAGCATGGTGTTGTTTTTTTATATTCTTTATTTTTATTTTTACCTTTTAAAGTGAACATTGCAGCTTAAAATTGTAAATGGGCCATTAATGATTCATATGAATATTTTTATTATAAAGTTCTTTACGAAAGCTAGTAAGAGGGCCAGTTGCTAACTACATATTTAAACATTTTAAATGGCATGCATAACATCCAATAAAATTGCAACGTCTTAAAGTGTTTTACCAACATTAAATACATTTTGACAAACTAGAATTAATTATAAGAAATGAAAAATTGATGAAAAGTCTTCACAGAATGTTATAAGATTATCTTTTTCATCTAGGGCTGGATGTAGTATTTTTTATCTTGTTAAATTGTCGTCTGTATTTTTTATTTTGTTTTAACCGTTTTGGATGGCTCTGAGTTTACCCCTTCAGTGGCTGTGGTTGTTGCTGAATATTTATGCTTTGAGTTAAGAGAAGCTCGTTCTGATGACATTGATTGTTGACACTGGAATGTCTAAGATTCAACTTGTTTCGAAGTCTTGCAATATTTGCGTTTCTCTTTGCTGCTTGTTTCTTTTTCCATAAACGGAATCTCCAATTGTTAGGTCGTTTCTTGGCAGTAGGAACATGCTTGTACTGGTATGGTGTTGTTTCTGTAGAACTTGTACTTGCTTCTGCTATAATGTTCATCGTCTCTGCATCTTCTGCAATAATGTTATTATTGATGATTGGTGTTTCTTCCTTTTCTTCATCTGATGAGTTCAATTCGGTTTCTGAGTTGTCAAGGCTGTTCATGACCGGACTTGCCTCAATATTCAAAATTTTTTCCCACTTTTGGACCAAATTCTATAAAGTAAAACGTCAAATCCTAGTTTTAGTAACTACTTAAAAGTTAATTAAGGGTTCAGTAGAGCAAAGAAAAATAATTAAGGAGAATTACCAACAAACGGAGTCGAAGTGTACTCGAGTAATTTAAATCTGCCGAATAAAGATTCATTTTATTCATTGTGTTCACCATAAAATTCTTGTTAGGTAAATTTTGTGGTTGAATTTCGGCATCTAATTGACTCTGTCTTTCAATCTCTTGTAATTCTTTATTCAGTTTCTCTCCCGTGTTTTCTAACAGGTCACAAATTCCATGTAATTCAAATTCACGTCTTCCAGATTCTGAAACGTTGGTTAAAATTATAAACTAAAATCGTTTTCTTTTGCTCCTCGGAATAGGGCTTTTTTAGAATTTTTATAATTAGTAGCAAAGTTAGAAATAAAGTGGGTGTGGGTACTTACTTAAAAGTGGGATAGTACAATTCATTATTATTTTTGCATTAAACAATCCAATTCTGTAAAACTCTGCAAGCATTCTAAAATTTCCAACTAATTTTTGACCATGTGTTTCTAACTTTGTTTCGAGCTGAATCAGTATTTGAGCTTTTTTATTTGAATCTTTTTCCAAGTCCAGCTTTACTATTAGCTGATTAACACTTGAATCTCGTTTGAAATGCAAAATCGGGAATTGTCTTTCGCAAAGGTGAATTATTGTTCTACGAAGTTTTGTAGATTCATCCCAACGACAGGGATTGCCATGTGGCACAAATAGTTTCTCGCTGATCTACAAAAAAGAGATCAGAAATTGTTAGTAGTTTTTGCATTTTTTTAAATTAAAATCAAAAGGAATTTTCTAACCTTTAGGGTGAATTGATGAGCGAATTCTTTATTTGTCCCAGCAATTAAAAAAATACTTGATAACTTATTTTTGCTTGAGTTTAATTTCTCCTCCAGTTTTTCTATTTGTTGTACTAATTTTAGGTGATTTATAATTTCAGTGAGGGATTTTTCAACCGCAGATTTGGTTTCTTCGCTGCAACTGTAAAAATAAGTGTATTCTATTTATTCCATTACAATAAAGCATTTGTGTCGTTTACTTAATTACAAGAAAATGAGAAGTAAGTCATTACCATTAATTGAATATAATTCACAAAAACTGATATAATTACGTGTGTTGTTTGAAGCCATAATTAACATGTAAAATTATTTAAATTCGAATGTTAGTTTTTATTTTTAGTAAGGATTTTCAGAATCAGATACTACACATTATTTCACCTTGATTCCAATTCGGTTTGTGCGTTATCAGGGCTGTTGATGACTGGGTTTGTCTCAGTGTTCCAGATGTTTTCCCACTTTTGGACTAAATTCTATCAAGTAAAATAACAAATGAGTTTTTAGCAAAACTGCTTAAAGTAATTTAGTTGTTGAGAAGATTAAAAAAATATTGAGGAATTACCAACAAGCGAAGTCGAAGTTTAATGGAGAAATTTAAATCTGCCGAATAAAGATTTAACTTATTCATTGTGTTAGCCATAAAATTCTTGTGATGTAAATTTTGTAATTGAATTTCCGAAGCTTCTGGTCTTTGAATCTCTTGTAATTCTTTATTTAATTCCTGTCCACTGTTTTCCAACAGTTCACACACTCCGTTCAAGTAAAGTTCTGTTGTTGGTGATGCTTAAGAAGTTCGTTAAAATTATTAATTAAAACCAGGGTTTCCCGTCACAATTGGGTTTTGTTTAGAATTTTTATAAGTAATAAAACTGGTAATAGTGCTGCTCTATGTACTCACTTATGTACGATTCAGTATCAATCATAATTATTTCTGCTGAAATCAATTTAAATCTGTAAAATTCTGCATCTAATCTAAGATTCCCGATAAAGACTTTTTCATATGTTTGTTTCTTAGTTTCGAACTCAGTCTGGATTCTAAGGATTTTATCTTTTTTATTAGAATCGTTTTCTGTCTCCAGTTTTGCTTTTATTTGCTCAATAAAATTCAGCTCTGCTTCAAACTCATTAAATTGTGTTTGGAGAAGGTCTAGTATTGTTTTACGATGCTTTATAGATTCATCGGTTGATTCCACGGATGAGTTTTTGCTAATCTACAAAATAAATATTGTGATCAAAGTTTTAGTTTCAGTTTGTCTTTATTAAATTGTGGCCTTTGAGTCTATCAGGAACATCAAAAGGAATTCTAACCTGAAGTGCAAATTCATGAGCGAATTCTTTATTCGTTTCAGCATTTATCAAAATGTTAGTCAATTTAGTTTTGCTTGAGTTTAATTTATCTTCCAGTTTTTCTATTTCTTGCCCCAATGTTTCATGATTTTGAATCTCTGTGAGTGACTCTTCAATCGCAGATTTGGTAGCTTCGCTGCAACTTCAAAAATAATCATTTCCATTATTGGTTTGTGTTTTTAATTAGGTTCAAGCTATTCTAGAGTCTCAACGAAAACTATTCAGATGAACAAATATTATATTCATCGAATTTAAACTGTTTTAAGAATAACAACCTATAACATCTTGTAAATTTAATAAACCATTTTAACCGCTGTACCGAAGTAGCAAAACAAATACTACTTAATTAATACTTAATTTTTTAAATATTTGATTAGTTTGTAAAGCTAATGACTTGTGGAATAGAGAAGTAATAGTTAAAACAGTAAGTACTTTTTCCAACAATTAGCTTAGGTATACCAATTGCAGTAGTTTATTAATTAAATAATTCACACATAATTAATATAATTATTTGTATTTGTATTGTTTAAATCTCTGATGAACACACGCTTAGAATTGTTTAAATTCGAATATTTTCAGTTTGGTGTATAAGCTTAACGATAAAAATAACATTGTTTTAAAACATTACACTATATTTCAATTTCAAAAAAGTAATAATTGTAGGAATCAAAAACTAACCTTGATTCAAATTCAATTTCCATGATTAATTTTGTATTAAAAACGACACATAATGTACAGACAGTAGCAAAGAGTTTTATAACAATCAGGAACGTATTTAGTTTAAGTTTTGCTTTGTTTGATCTCAAGGATTTAAGTGTTTTAAATTTTTAAAGAGACAAAGTAGGAGGATATTCTGTGCAAGGTTTGAGTACAAGCGTACAGTTTAGTGTAAAAAATGAAAGTAAAAAACTATGAAAACAACTTCAGTTTGAATTAAATGTTTGTTCCCTCTTGGGTTAACTTATTCTTTTTCTTTGTAACAAATGTGAAACAAAGAATAATGAAAAAATGCTTCCTAAAATTCTTCAATAAATTTTCATGGCACAATTAGACTTTACTATTTGTGTTTATTTTTGATTAAGAATTACTGACAATGAGAATCTTAAACGATTTAAAATACAAAGGTTTTTAATTATTAACAAAATTCTTTTTATTTTGTTTTTTGAATCACAACAAATATTATTTTGAATTTTTATCAGCTTAAAATAGACCAACTCAACTTTATGCGTTTTTATTTATTTAATATTATGTTTGTTTAAACGATTTTATTGAAAATTAATTAAAAAGATTATATTTTTTCGGAAGATTTTTTGCACGGTATGGCTGAGCCCCATAAATGATGAAAATCCAATTAAAAAAATATTTTTAATCAACTTATTTTGCGCATGCTGGCGATTTCGTTTTTTGAATTTTTGTTGCTAAATTTAATTTGTAATTTCAGGAGATAAAGTTGTTTTTTAAATAACATGTTGAAAAAAGTGGAAAATTGATGTTTGGACTTGTAGTTGA